>PVLD010010908.1:0-68151 GCA_004027595.1 Dinomys branickii | reverse complement strand
AAAAAAAAAAAAAAAAAAAAAAAAAACAACAAATATCCTACCTGGTCAGAGAGGGTGATGCTGGGTAGTTTTTGGAAGCCCTTGCCTTGTGCAGGTCTGGTAGTGGCTGCTTACCTGGTGATACCTGAGCAGGTCCACGCAGCAAGGAGCAAGAAAAAGATTTCAGAGTATGTGATACCTCAGTTTGAGTGCCAGACCTGCCACTGACTTGATGATTGACCTTGGCAGGTCATACAACCACTCTCAGCCCATTTCCTCATCAAGAAGTACAGGTATACTTGCTTCTTTTCTGCTCAGCCTTCTGTCCTCTTCTTCCGGTACCAGTTCTAAGACCTTTTCTCATTGGTTCCTCCAAAATCTGAGTCTTAGCCTCAGGATCTCACATCCTTTAACAAGCGTTCTCTTTCCCCTGGGCCCTGTTAGACAGGGATGGTGCTAATCTCGGCCAATAATTCCCAGTGCGGTGCCTGATAAAGCACAGACTCGAGCTGGATATTTCCAAAAGAGCAGAGGAGACCAGTAAGCAGTTCTGGAGCATGACTGTTGACTGTGTGTGCAAACAGAGGCGTTTGCTTCCACAGTTTTCCTCTGAGAGATTCTGGTACTAGCATAGATGGGAATCCCCTCTTAGCTTGGCCTGGATCCCCAGCTGTCTTCTGATTTTCTTACTCAACAATCCCTTCTGGGAACCCTTCATCTCTCGCATGTCTCTGGTACTCAGCCAGGAATCTCCTGCTCTCCATTCCTTCTGCTTTTTTACCCTGATACAGAAGGAGGAATGCACTGGACATTTCAGGTCCTCTTCTCAAGCTCATCCTAAAATCCTAATAGCCAGAGTTAGTCAGACGGTGACAATAACTAGCACTTAGTGATCGCTACATGCAGACTCTCTAAAATGTATATGCACTCCTCCAATTTCACACAAACCCCAATGCTAGGTAGCACAATTATGATTATCTTATTCCTCATTTTGTGGACCGTGACACCTGTTGTGGTCAAGGGTTTGCAAGGGGAACAATTTCATATAGGACACATAATTTATAGGATTATTTTATAATAGTCATCCAAAGAGTCAAGTTCAAAAGAGTGCAGGAAATCTGTCCACACACTAAAGAACCAAAGAGTACAGGTGAGTGCCTAGATTCCATGCCAATGTCCAGCTAGAGACCTAGAGCCTATCACAATGCCCCCCTCACTAGTCCAGCTGGAGGCCAGGAGCCCACGACAATGCCTCATGTAGGCCTTTTTCAAGGATCTGCCCTGGGAAGGCCCAAAGGTCAGTGGCGGAAGCTAGAAAGTCTGTGCCAATGGGATGAAGGATCTGTGCTATCAGGCTAAGGGATCTGCACTAAAGCCAAGAAGAGACACTCAAAAGTAAAGGCCAGAGCTCCCTCAAAAAGGACCATAGCCATCCTCAACAACAGCAAGGTCCCCAGCTCTTCTGACAGTGAGAACAGCTGAGTTCCTATCAGGAAAGCCAGCACAGCAAGCTTCTCCAGGAGACTGAACAGTGCACCATCTTCCCCTCTGGGGCCAGAAAGCGATGCTCAGAGTAAGGACCAGAGTGCCCCCAAGTGAACTGCAGTCATTCTCAGTGACCAGGTCCTGAGCTCCTCTGGTGATGAGAACAGCTGAGAGTTCCTATCAGGAAAACCAGCAAGACAAGCTCCTCCAGGAGAACCCGCAGCCCAAAGCGAACCCACAGCTCCTTGACAGCATCTCTTCTCCATTTCTCCTTTTTACTTTTCTGGCAACAGCCCTCAGGTGGGCCTCCCACATCCAGCACCACACTGATTCAGTTCAGCTGTATGGCACAAGATGACCACCAGTTGTCAATCCACCACCACACCAAAGCTTAGGGAGCCTCAGTAAATTTCCAAAGCTCATATATTTAGCAAGTGGTGTGGCTGTGATTCCACATCATTTACCACTACTCTGTACTGACTGTCATGTGGCTGAACACCATAGGTATCTTGTCTGCCGTCATGCACCATCTCTCCCCTTGCTTCTCAAAGCTTGAAAAGAGCTAAGATGTGACACTCAAACTTTCAAACCCCTTTCCTATCTTGTAGCTCAGTTTTGCTGCTATGTAGCTGGTAAGCTCTTTCTAGTGTCTGACTTTGGCCTATGGCCCAGAGTAGGGAAATTAAGACCTGCTGTTTGGATTCTGCTTATAACTAGACCTGCTCACATGGGATGCAACCCTGGTGGTCACAGCCACTGCATATACATACTGACCCCTTGAATACTCAAATTCACCTGTTTTAAACTCACCTCCATCCCACTCCTTAGAACATGGAGAATCTATCCTTTTTCTCCTACTTAATTCACTTTAAGGGGTCCCTCTTCCCTATCAGGAATCCTCAGATGCGGTCACAGCCTCTGTTTCCTATGATGAGAAGTATAGCAAAATAAGAACTCATCTGCTTTGTGCTGAACATATGGCATTGTATATATTAACTCATTTAACCCACCCCCGGGTATCCTTTGACATGGAAGTACCGTGACTCTGTGTCAAATGTGAGGATGCTGAGGTTCAGAGAAGTGAAAGAATTGTATGTTCTATTGGCCAGAGTCCCAAGTCTGTACTAGGTACTACCACTTGAACCTGTAACAACCCCCACACTCCCAGTCTGGGGCTCCCTTACCCCTCTGACTCTTCTTGCTAGTTCTGAAACTTCAGACTCTATCCAGCGTCCTCCTTCCTCTGATGTCCTTTGCCCTGCTCTTCAGTGACACTGTCCTATCCTGAAGGATAGAATCTGAAGCTCTCCCCTTTCCCACCCCCATCACTGCTCCTAGGGTATCTATTCCTGAGAAAAAGTAATCCAAAGTAACAGAATGACAAGGGTGAAGAAGTAACTATTTCCAAAAGCTCACAGAGGCTTGAACAATTGCCTGTACCTTTTGCCACTGGTGGGTGGTTTGTTCTCTGACCTGGTAATTGGAAACCCATAAAGCCTAACATCTTTGAGCTTGGAGGTCATCAAAATCATTCCTCTTCTCAGTGCTTCTTGCATCAAGAAGAGCATTCATGTGAACCTCCCTTACCCATCATCCAACATGTTCACTGAACAGAAAAGAGATCTGAGGTTTGGATAGCTGGATCAGTGATCACCATCATGATAATAAAATGGTAAAGATGATGATGACCATCCTCGTCACATAGTAAGGGTGGGTGATGATGATGCGGGTGACTCTGGTGGTGGTGGTGGTGGTGGTGATGTTGACGGTGATAGCACTGATGGTTATGATGACAGCAGAGGTGGAGGGTGATAGCAATGACTCTATTTTTAGCTCTTCAACTTCAGACTCCAGCCGGTATCCTCTCTTCTCTGGTTCTATCTGCCCTGCTCTTTGATTACACGCTCCAATCTGGAAGCACACAGTGATGGTGCTGGTGATGCTGACGGTGAGGGTAGTGGTGAGTGCGATGTCACAGTGGCAGAGGTGCTGGTGGTGATGATGGTGGCTGTGATGAAGGTAAGGCTGCTGGTGGTGAACACAGAAGGAATCACAGGACACTGCAGAAGAGGCACAGAACTGCACATACCAATGTCAGGACTGGGAGAAGGATGCTTACTGGGGGGTGCCCAGGAAAAACAATTCCTGGATTAAATTTGAAAAATAAATAAAAATGAGAAAAAGATTTGAGGTATGGAGCTGGGATAGGAGTTGAAATGGTGTGTTCAGGGAAGGAGGAAGATCTTTTGCAAAGGCCCAGACACCAAAGAACAGCTGAAAAAGGTAACTCATCACCTCTCAGGGCTCTGCAGCAGGGCTTTGTTCCATGTAGAAGTGAAAGCTTTAACTTCTGAGTAAAAAATCTGGCTCCTCAGATTCATGCAAGGCACAGTTTGAAAGTAAAGTTATGTATTGGTTAGTTGGTTACTTTTCAATATATGGTAGGCAATGAATGCCTAATTCCAATGCATCATTTAATGACACATGCAATTCTACTTTTTAGAACACAGTTTACAGGTTTTGGCCATACATTTATTCTCTTCCTTAAAAAAAAACTGACCCTTGCTCTTCACACTGCCAGGTTTATCTTTCCATCTCCTGGGCCATTCATAATATATCCAAACATTTTTTCTTGGATTCTATTTCTGCAATCAGAACTGAAAACTCTTCCCTTCCAAGTCCTTCCTCTAGTTCTGCCCCTAGGAGTGAAATATATCTGGCTTTTCTAAACACTTATTTTGACTTTGAATGTCCTCCCCCCATCTTGTTATATTGGACCTCTGCTCTTGACCTTGATTTCTGGCATATTCCCTAGGGGAAGAGTTTAGTGAGTCATTTCCTCCTCATCAGTACACAGGGGCAGTCATGGGCATCTTTAAACATCACATCCTTGTGTTGTTCCCTGGAACATATTCTCACGTAGAGTTGTGGAATGACTGGTGACCTTTGTTTAAAAGCTTTAGGAGACCAATTTCAACTTGTGAAACTGGCAAGACTGAGTTCCAAAACACATAAAAGCTGGTGCCCCACCTTCCAAACTGAAATGCCACCCCATCGAACTCTTCTGTATTAGTGCCTGTTTGTGCTGAATAAGGAGTATTACTTTGGTCCAACCCAAGACTTGTGAAATTGAGGTCACTTGGCTCCTACTCAGAGTTCAAACACCAGTGAGAGTTGTGATCATTTTCTTCCTAGAGAATCAACTCAGAGGAGGCCCAGAGTACAGGGGAAACAGCAGTGAATTGTGCACCCACACAGGTGATGGTGGTGGAACAGAACTTGCTTTAAGTCTGGGGAGGGAAGTCAGAGTAGACAGCCTGGCAGGAAGTCCATTGCTCATGTCTTAGTTATTTTGCCAGTGCTGGGACAAAATATCCAACACCCACAAGTTAAAGGAGGAAAGTTTTCTTTTGGCTTATGGTTTGTAGAGGTTTCAGTCCAGAGTCAGTGGGCTCCAAGGCAGGGCAGCATGGCAGAGGAGAAACAGTCCATGACAGGGCAGGCAGGAGGCAGGATGACTTCCTTCTTCCCCTTTTCATTCCATCCAGGCTACAAGCCCATTGGTAGATGCCAGTTACACCAGGGTGGGTCTTCCCCCTCTAGTAAATCTATCATCCACACCCAGAACTATGCTAAAGCAATCAGAGAACTAATTAAGTGCCTTACAGTTCTAACTAATTGCATACTCATGATCCAGTCACCTCCCAAAAGCCCACCTATAAGCACACGAGGCTTCCAGGGGACATCCAGATATAAACCATGAAAGGTGGCAAATATCCTACATTCCAGTGCCACAGTTCCAATCACTGAGCACCTTAGCCCCACCTGAAGAATGTCATTTCCACTGCTAACACACACCCTGCTTCTATGTCAAAAAATGTAGGCAAACAAAGCCCTACAATAATTTGTAATTTCTAAAGCTGTTCATTGCTTGTCACTGACTATACCACACAGAAGAAAAGTTGATAAAATGACATCTGAAATTTGATATACCTGATTAAAATGTTTCCTTTCTGGAGTACTCGTCTTCTTTCATTCTCTTGGCTTGTGACTTGAGTGGAGATGAATTTTGCCTGGTTCTGGGTACCAAAAGGAACCAGAAGCCTATAAGGTTTGCACCATTGACATAAGACAGACTATGTCATGCTATGTTTCCTTTTTCTGTGATTCCCGCTTTAGGGAGAATCTCATTCTCATTTGTGTCTCCCCTTAGAGCAACTCCATCTTGAAATTAAACCAACAGAGAAAGAAGCATATTTGGTAATTAGAAAGAGACTAGTTAATACAGAAATTTGGGATATACTATTCTACCCCTTGATGGACCAATATCAGAGCCACTGATAAACTATTTCCTGTTTCTGTTCAAAGTTGATTAAGTTGTGTTTACATTGATTGTACCCCAAATAAAAAGACATTGCTAAGCAAAGAAATGTCCCAGAGCATAAGGAGACCGAGATGTAAAGTAAGTTTGCAAATAAGGTAGGTAACTGGATGTTGAACAAACATGGCAGAATTCTGAATTTGACTTTTAAAAGTAGCAGTGATAGAAGATTCTGGTCAATTACAGGGTAACTGAATGACACTTTGGATGGACCAACGTTTGATAATGTTGATAGTTTAGATATTTGTCTTTCAGCAATGCAACTTTTACTTCTCAAACCTTCAGTAAAGGCTTTTATATACATTCCACTGGCTTAATGGTTTGGGAACCAACCAAAGGAAAATAAAAATCTGCTCCACCAAAACAATGATGAATAAAAAAACACACAGGAGAGGTTAGATGAGATTTGAATGAGCTTGAGAATATATCAAGAACTATTTTGTAGCTTTCTTAGGTTGTAAAAAGCTAAGAGAATGCTGTTCTTATGCTAACAATGAAAAAATAGTAATATAATCTGCACATTAAGATTTTCAAAGTCTGATGGTGAGCTCACATTGTAAAGGAAATGTAAGCTACTGAATTACAAAGGGCAATAGCCCTGTGAGTAGAGATGGTACACATGAATGGTTATCTATTTGGCAAAGCATTGGAAAAGGGAGGTCATTATAAGAGAGTAGCAATGAAGCAATGAAATTTAAAGATTCTCAAAGACCAAAGGAGGGCAAACATTATAGTATAGAATCCCTGGATGCTCCCATGACCTAAGATATCTGCACCTGCTAATTAGATTATTTTTCTAATGGACCTCCCATGGGTTTTCATTAGGACTCCCTGATGCCTCAGACCTGCCAAGGGTGGAAGATAGAGCTGAAATATCTGCAGAAACCATCTATGCTTCAGACCCTGCTTGAAGAGAAGGCAGTGACCACCTGCCACTTAGACACAGGGTTGGGAGCCACCCATAGACCTCCTAATGTTATAAAGCAAAAGCTCCATTCCATGGAGAGAAGGACAAGAACCTCTCAATGCCTCAGTCTCAACCTTCTTTTGAACACAGACCAATATTCTGTGCCTCTGGGGAGCAAAGTAATGACCTGACTCTGCTTGGTCACTGGTATAATATTGGCTGCAACTGTAGGACGAATAGAAAATCTACCCTTCATTCTTAGATGAGCATTAAACAAAGGGCACATACTGCTGACAAAGTCCAGGTTGACCATTCCTAGTCCCCAAATTTGAAAATACACATTCTCTAAAAAGTAAAATTTATTGAACACCAACATGAGACCAGAAATGGAAAATTCCACACATGACTTTCCGGGGCAGGTCACAGTCAAAACACAGGTTACTAAAAGAAATCTATAAAATTACCTCCAGTCTATCTGTATATGATATGAAATGTAAATTTTTTGTGTGTTTTGATTTGGACTCTAGCTCCCCAAGACATCTCCATTTGTATGTGAAAATATTACCAAATCACAAAATAATCTAAATTCAAAAAGTCTAATCCTAAATCTTCAAAATGAAAGGATATGACAAAAGATAAAGAAATGGATAAAGAACCTTCAATAGGTAGCCAAAACTTTGCTCTATCCAGTGCATAGTTTGACTGCCATGGGGAAGACGGTTGGGAGACAGGAAACCTGTCTGTAGTCCAGAACCTGCCTGAGAAAAGCAGTTTGAAATGAGGGGAGGGGAGAAATATTGAGAAAGCCCCATCCTTGAAACTCAGGTGCACAGTTCTACTAAAGATAATAGCTGAAGCAGAAGATCTTAGACATACCTGCCCCACCAGATTCCTTGCACAAGCAGCAGGAGTCACCTTCTGGGTGCAGGGCCAGGCCATGGAGAAAGGCTTCTTTAGGTGTGTAGGGATTGCTGAGGGTATGAGAATAAGCAGTAAACCCTTCAGAACCTCAAGTACCACGTTAAACATGCTGGTGACTGGTGGAGGAATTTGAAGAGCATGTTACCTGGAGGTCAATCCCTGAGATGACAGCAACAAAATCAAACTTCTTTCAACTACAGAGCTGGAGTGATTCAACACCACTGTTTAAGACCCAAGAGAAGAAAGGGTGTGCCTATTTCCTGACAGAAATGCAATTTGCTTCAGACTCTCTTGTTTTACAATGTGCACAATGCAATGAAATAGTGTGAGACATACAAAAAAAGCAAAAGTACAATTGTCAAAAGATTCAACAGTTAACAGAAACAGATTCAAGAGTAATACAGACAACTATAATACATTAGGGCATCTTATACAACACCAGGGCACTAGTCCCAGGGTGGGAAAAGTTGGCTGCAGTGAGAGAGAGGAAGGGATGATTTTACCAATTTTCTTTCATTCTGGGGCAAATGGTGGTATACTGGTTGGTGTCCCATAGGTTTTAAAATTTCTTTTTATTTTTCTTCGCTTCTTTTTCTTTCTGTGCATCAGACTGGCTAGTGCAATGGTATGTCTTTATTTCACTAATTCTTTTCTCTGCATGCTCACTTTACTGTTGAGTCACTTTTTCATTTTATTTATTTTACTTTTAGTATCAATTTGAAGAAGCCCCACTCTTATGTTACCATTTTGTTCATTAGATGTTTTCTTTAGGTCACTGACATATTCAACACTGCTTATTTCCAATTCTTGCCCAGAAAGTTTCATGTCATTGCTTCCGTATGGTTTCTATTGAAATATTTTTTCCTATATGTGGGCCATTCTTTCCTGTTTTGTTGTGTGTCTTGTAATTTTGTCTTTAGAAGCTGGAAGTTTGGATACTGTAGTGTGGCAGCAGAGAAAATCAAATTCTCTTCCATGCCCAAGATTTTTTTGTGGCCACTACTTATGGCTGAAGCTAGTTACTAAAGTCTGGTTCTTTTTTCTGTACAGCTCCTGAAGATTCTGTTCCCTTGGCTTAATGGTCGGGTAATGATTGATGTGATCTGCCCTCCCATGCCTGGACTAAAAATTCTTAGTCTTTGTTTGAATGTGGGGAGCTCTATGTATAGGGGCACTGGGCTGTGTATACTCAACACTCAGCTGGAATTTACAACCCTCCTTTACCATTTACGTACAGCTCCTTTACAACATCAGGGCCATAAGGAGGAAAGAATTTGAGGCCTTTCTAGCTCTTTCACAAGTGAGTGCACAGGCTGGAGCATCTGTGTGGTCCATCAGATTCCCAGAGGTATGTTGGAGTTTTTCAGATTCTGTAAGAATATCTTCTCCTCCTATCCTTATTCCTGAGATTTTTAGCAGGTATATTACTGGCTGTACTGTTATCTCAAGCAGCAACAATTCTTTTTTTTTCCCTTTGATAAATGGGTAAAATTTGAAGTTCTTTTGTCATTTTGCTGAGGTCCTGCATTTCTTTTATTTTTATTTTTATTTATTTTTTTTGTTTGTTTGTTTCTTGGCAGTACTAGGGCTGAGCCCATGACCTCAGGCATGCTAGGCAAACACTCTTAGCACTGAGCCATATCTCCAGCCCTGTGGTTTTTTTGTCAAGTGAAATAAATACTCCAAAAACTGGCAATATCTCTCCTAGATATTTACCCAATAAGACCTTATATTCATAGAAATAAAACCTGCTCATAAATGTTTACATTGGTTCTATTTCCTTTCATCCATTCCTGGAAATCCTCCACATGTCTTTCAACTGGTGAAAGGATGAACATGTTGTGGTACTTCCATACATAATGTGGAACATTATTCAGCAGTAAAAAGAGAAAAGCTAGTGGTGCAGCTCAAATGTATTACACTAAGAAAAATAAGCCAGATTCAAAAGGCCTCGTACAATTTGTACGGTGTTCTGCAAAAAGGAAAAACCATCAGGACAAAACTTACAAGTAGTTTTCAGAGCCTGCGATTGGGGTAACAGCACTTAGCAAGGGGCAGGGGAATTTTTTCAGGTGACTGAACTGCTTTCTATCTTGGTTATAGTGGTGGTTATGCATATATTAACATACTCTGTGAAAATTCACATGCTGTGCAACTAAAATGATGGGTTTTCCAGCACTTAAATTATACTGTTATTGAGCTTCTAAGAAGTGGCTGACCAACTAAACGTTACCGAGTTTGGGGTTATATGCTTTTCCTTCCACAGTTGTATTCCAGGTTCTTCTCATCCTGAACTAAGAATTGAACAAAACGAGTAAAAAGCACTAGCAAAGTTTTTTTTTTTTGAGAAAGTAAAAGTGAAAAGTGGGAGAGAAATTGATTCTACAGAGTGAGCTTGGACCAAGTAAATAGAAAAAGAGGGTAAGGGCAAAGATAAAAGCATACACTGCATGTCTGAGAAACATCACGTGGGCTACCGTGGAAAGCTAGCATAGCTCCAGCTCCTCATGGCTGCCTTTCTTTTATACTGTCCAAATCTCAAGAAGACCCATGAGAATTTGTACATCCAGGTCTTGAGAGGGCGGTGCTGTGATCCCATGCCTCTGGCTGAAGTCAGGCCTAGGCCATCTTATTGAAAATCTGCTGAGTTCTTGCAAGAAGCCACGTGTAGGGCTTTGGGAACTATTTTGTGTATGTGTCCAGGATCTTCTAGTTAACAGGTCACACCTACTTCCTCAGCCAGCTTTTGCCATGCCTTACTCTCCTATCTCAATACCACAATAAAATAATAAAGCACAGAGCAGCAGAAAAGCAAATAAATCCTCAAGTGACCCTGAAAGTATCTACTGTTATAAATTTATAAAAATGTTGACGAGTCCATTTGCTGTCCCATAAGATAAAGCCAAGGGAATTGGACATGAGTGTCCTGAAGTTTTAGGTGAAAGGGTGGTTTTGGTTTAGATCTGGATGGAGAAACCCACAACTAAAAACTTGGGTGAGAAGTTCCCCCAGGTGATGGATAAGACAGAGCTTCTAATAGGTGTCAGCTACAAAACTCCATACTAAGCTGTGGGGCACAGTCTTTCTTTTAAAACCTTGTGCCTCTGACCAGAATAAGAATTTACTTGGAACACATTTCACAGCTGAGCCAAACCCAGCAATGCTGTGACATGCTAAGACTCTCCAGAGGCACGAGGCTCTTTGGAAGCTTCTGGATAGTGTCAGTCCCTGGAGCTTCCTCCTCCTCCTGTCAGTGTGATCTTTCGGTAAGAACAGTTCTCAAGGCCTCCCCGATGACTCCTGCTAGAACTCAGGGCAGCAAAGATGAAGGATGAATTTTGCTGCTGTGACAACTTTCAGCTCCTGATTTCCAAGAGCCACCACAGAGGCCTTTAATTTTTCTAGGCATGTGAACATTGATCACACTGTTCTCTATACCAAGGACCTGTCTTTAGACTCTCTCCCTCTGCTAGGGCCAAGCCAGTCTGAAAACCAGATCTTGCAGATTTAATATTGTCTGTCTGGGAGATGGGTCTTGCCATGGCCAGGAGTGAGCTTGGTTTGTAGAAAATCACAGGTTCAAATATTAAGGGTTGAAATTTTGAAGGTGTGCTCCTTTACCTACAACGATCGCCTTTTCTATTTAGAAGAAAACCTTAAAATCTCCCTGGCTTCCAGGTGTTCAAATCAGCTGTAGTTCAGGTTACTGAGGCCGGCTTGCCTGAGCTTCAGGTTGTAAGTCAGCCAGACAAAACTCTACTTAGGTTTTCACATCAGTTTGCTCCAACTGTCTCATTTTTTCTGTCCCAGTAACCACCAAGATATGTTTGCATGGCATGCTCTGGAGCACATGCACCAAGTATGTTTAATTCTTCTCTCTATGTGTCATCTTATCATCAGACTGTGTCTGAAACGGCCACCCAAGGAGGAGATGGGGACTTCAACTTGCCCTGCAGAGCAGGTTCCTTGACTCTCATCATAGAAAAATAGAGTTGAAAAGTGAGAGAATATTGAAAAGTGTTTCAGCTTGAGGAGCTAGAGGGGATACAGCTCTGATGGGAAGGATCAGACTGGTCCATTAACAAAAGATCTAGACCAACTTCTGTGAATGAGCTGAGGTAGGCAAAAATCTGATTGATTGTAATCTTGGTTCTACTTTTCTGAGATGACTCTGGAGAAGTCGTTATTGCTTGAGGTCACAGTTTGGTCTCCCAGAGAAGAATATTTCTGCTTGGGGTGGTCTCAATTTTGCGGATGCTCTGCTGGAATCCAAGGTGACTGTAGAATTAGGACAGTGACTGGAGACTTCTTGGTGCATGTTGGGTAGTTAAATGTCCCTGAAAACTTCTTATCTTCATGTGCTGGGTCTTGAAGGGGGATGAGATGAATTATATAAATTTAGGCCTAATCAATCTTATACGGCTAGCTTTAAAACAGACACACCCTAGGGGATCCTACCCAAAGTTTTAAGATTACAAAGCAGGCAGACAGAGAGTGAAGGTCAGGCTTTGTTCTGCTTTTAGATACCTACTGGGAGAAAAAAAAATGTTCTTAAGTTCCTGACTGCCTTAGAAGAAAACACAAATTATGCTTTTGGTCAGTAACAGGTTAAGGGCACAGAGGTTTGTTTGTCCCCTGTCTCTATAGTGATCTCTGACTGTGTCAGTGTCTAGAAGGTTTTCTGGGCAAAGCAAGTCTCATAGTCAAGTCCGACATCAATGTGTTAGAAATGAACCCCAAACTTAAACTGCCAATGCCAGAAAGAACGCACTCACACAGCAAGCAAGGGAACCCCACAAGGCAAAGGTTAAAGTTTACTTCTTGAGGAGGCCCCCAGTGCACCACTGAGCAATCGGGGAAGAAGGGGCTGTTGAAGCACTCAGGCTCAGGAAGCAAGCGGCTGTCCTTCAAATTCATTAGCTGAATTCTATGCCTCACGATCCATTGCAATTGGTTAGTTTACAGGGCCTGAGGGGCAGATCCTAAGGGCTGCTTAGGAGAAGGAAGAGTGAGGGGGTGAGTGTGGGGGGGCAGAAAGTCCTTGTCTATTGATAAACAGTCTTGGTCTGTAGACTTGTTCCCAACATTTAAACTGTCCTACTTAGGGTGGACCATGGTCTAAGAGGGAGATGCTCCCATTCATATCCTTTGATAAAAAAGTCAGAGCCAGAATTTCTCACAAATGTGACGGGCTAACACACTCTTCACACCATGCGTTTTACTGATCCCAGCTCTTACACTACCTGCTTAGCCTAGGCTCCTTAACTTAAAATTTAGGCAGTACACTACATCTCTGTTTGCCTGTTTTCTCCTTTAAAAAAATATGAATATTACTTGTAGCCCAATACTGGTTCTTTGAAATTTAAATGAGATACAAACATGAAAAAGCACTTTACTCATAGCTTCATACTAGCTGTTCAATATGTGTATTTTGCTCTACCTTATTTATTTTTTTAAACAAATATCCATAGTAGGATTCATTGATGCAGAAGTTTAAGGTAACACTGTTGTTACACAACTCTCCAGGATGTTGGGAGGAAGTGGGAAATTTCAGTAATAATTGTTCTTGTAGTGAGAAATAGAATCACAACTCCTCTTGAAATTTAAATTTAATTAGAGCTGCTAATATATTCCTCATCAGGGCCAGCTCAGTGGTAAGAAAAGGCAGTAGAACTCTTGAGATAAAATTACCTTGAAGGGAGAAATTGCAAAGTCACTGTCCAGGCTAAAAGACCCTGGTGGCTTTGGTTCCTTCCCCAAGGTGTTAGTTACAGCAGTCTCTCAGCTTGGTCCTGGCTTCAGGGAAGTTTGCCAAGAAGCATATGTAAGAGATCAACCCTAAGAAAAGGCTTATTTTGCTTAAATCTTGAACCAGCATGATATTAAAAGTATGCCTCAGGGTGAGCGGATCTTGGAGATGACCTGAACTTCTATTGTTGGACTACTGAGATTTCAGCGGGTGGCTATATCAGGACTCCAGTATTGATGTAGCGATAAATTCAGGAAAAAGAGTGTTTGGTGGTTGCCAAAGCCCTAAGGAATAGGAATTCTATCCCTAGCGGGGAGACAACTAGCTTCTTTAAAGTAAATAAGCACCATTGCCAGAAACAGTATAGAATGGTCAGTTAAATTTGAATATCAAATTAGTAATCTTTAGTATAAAATTATCTATTACTAAAAATTTACTTGTCATTTATATGAAATTCAAATTTAATTAGGTATTCTAAATTTTTATTTGGTAAATCTAACAATCCTAAACGCAGACTGAGCAAATTGGGGAAGGGAGATTCTAGGCACACAGAGAACGAACACGTTGACAGGTTCTAAGCTGGAATACTGTATTTTAACGAGCCATAGCAAGGGTATCTAACATGGCCTACGAAGGTCAGGAAAAAGTCTGAAGGGAGTGCTGTTTAAGAAGATTGCTAAGAGGAAAAAGAAGGAAGAGAAAAAAATATGTGTATGTATACACAGGATAGTTAGGATAATTGTACTACTAATATCTGTTGGCTTATTGAAAGGAACTGTTAATGTGTAATTGTTTGATCAATATTGCATGTCTATATCTGGTTATATGTGCAAACATTTTGAAGATGACATTATCTAATATAACAACTACTGTTACTATCCTATCACCTTGTTTTGAAATTCTGTATCATTTTTATTGTTCTCTATGCTGTTTTATGTGTTTGTTTTTCTTATTCTGTTTTTTCTCTTTTCTCTTTAAAATGAAAAACAAAATTTATAGGTATATACAAGGATAGCTGGGATAGGTGTATTGCTGATGTCTGTGGTTGATTGAAAGGAACATTCAGTGCTTAAAATTTTCTTTTTTCTTGACCAATTTTGCCCACTTGAACCTGGTAATCAGAACTACTGATCTGAAAACAACAATATGCAGTATAAGAACCATTGCTGAACTCCTACCATCTTTTGTGGTGAAGCTCTGCATCATTTCCAATTTTTTTTACTACTTGTTACTGTCTTTAACTGTTTGATCAATCTTACATTCTTACATCTGGTGGACTGAGCAACTTCGTTGAAGATAACAGTATGCAATGTAGCAACCATTGTTAATGCCTATCATTTTGTTTTGAGGTCATGTGTTGTTTTTGTGTTGTTTTGATTTTGTCTTCACTGTTGTTTGGTTAGTTTTTTTTTTAATCTTTAAAGTAAAAAAAAGAAGAGTGCTGTATTGGTCAGGTTTTTGTTGCTGGGACAAGTCCCTGAGGAAAACAACGTATAAGAAGGAAAGGTTTACTTTGGGTTATAGTTTCAGGGGTTTTAGTCCATGGTCAGCTTGTTCCGTTGCTTTTAAGGCTGTAGTGAGTTAGAAATAGCACAATGGAAGGGTGCAGCAGAAGGAAAGCTGCTGACCTCACAGCATCCGGGCAGCGGGCAGGGTATGAGCATCAGAAAGCCTGGGCTAAGAAGCTTCCTCCTTCTGCTTTTCCCCCCTCATCCTCCCCAGCTTTTTCAGTGGTGCCATCCCCACTTAGGGCAGGTCTCCCCCATCAGTTTGCTATCCCGCATGCCCTCATCATTGGACAGACCCTAAGGTACACACCCAGAAATACATTTAACTAATTTCTTACATGTTTCTCAATCCAGTCCACTTGACTGGTCATTTGCTTCCTTGTGAAGTGACAACGGAGGGAATACAGGGCAGGAACAGGGTCTCCAGGCTCCCAGTTACCATCTTCGGCAGAGTCTGGAAATCTTCCTGACTTCTTAGGAAGCTGACAGTCATCTGAGAAACAAGGAGGCCGGGGAACTGTGTGACGTCTTAGGTGATGGATGCGTTGGACTTGTGCTTTATGCTCCTATATATCCTTAAAAACCATTTACAACAAGCTAAGTGATCTCTGCATGCCTCCTCTTTAAATCCTAGGAGAACAACCTCTTGGCTCGTTACAGCCTCTTGAGCTTCTTGGCAGCCCAGCTCCCTGAGATAAGAATGGACTTTTTAGTGAGCAACGTAGTAACTTGGAGTTGAACTCACAGGAGCTCTCTGGAACCTGCAATGGAACTGACTAATACTGAGCAGAATGTTTATTGTTTATTACCTTGATCCAATGCCTAGCAATTGTGAATTTCTTAGAACCCCAAATCCTCCACCTAATAGAGAGGGCCAAGATCAGTAGGAACTTGAGTTAAGCTTCATCAATTCAATCTCTCTTATATTTTTTGAGAGTCAAATCAGTACTGAAGACAAGAAGGCATGACAAGGTCTGGAACAGTATTTTTCTTTCTAATGCAATTAAATCTTTTGTTGTTACTGTCAATCAAAAGACCAGTTCTGCCTTATCTTTCCCTACCAGTAAGTCTTTGCCATTGATATATCCAGACAAGAGTATGTCTGGGGCCAGTCCCTCACACATACAAGTAGTATGAAGGATTTTAAATGAATATATGAATATGAATGAGACAGCAACAAGACTCTGAGAGGGAATAAGGTAATAAGGAAGGGCAATTTTTGTCTAAGAGAAGTTGCCTCTAATGATCTGTTGTTGAGGTCAGGGTTCAATGGATTTTGCTGAATTTGATTTTGAACTGAAATAGAGTTGATATTGGAAAAATGTGGGAAGAGTGTTGGACCAGCTTCATGATTCATGGACCCAGTGTTCAAACATCTCCAAAGACTAGAGCACTAAGTTTGTAACTTAGTACTCATGCTTATGTTCCACAGGGCTAGGGGAAGTTATTTAAGGATATACACTGTCTATGCCTTGATTTCCTTACCAGTAAATTGTGGATTATGCTACTCCTCATGGAGTTCATTCTTTCTACAAATATCTTTTAAGCACTGACTTTATGCAAAGTGCTTTTCTGGGAAGAGATGCTCTCGCAAGCAACAAGACCAAAGGACATCTTTCCTCCATTCCTAGTTGCTTACACTCTTCTGTGGGAAATAAACAACCAAACAATTATAAAGAATGCCCATGTTTGTAGCAGTGCAATTTGTAACAGCTAAATCGTGGCAGCAACCCAAATGTCCATCAACTGAGGAATGGATAAAAAAAGTTGTGGTATTTTTATATAATGGAATATTACTCAGCTATAAAGGAAAATAAAGCCGAGGCTTTTATAGGTAAATGAACACAACTAGAGACCATACCCATAAGTGAAATAAATCAGACCTGCATATATAAGCAACATATTGTCTCACTAGTGTAAGAACCTGAAGGAGTGAATAAAAATTAGGAAGAAAGATAGGTATTGTGAAAATTAAGGAAACTGCTCAAAAATAAAGAATAACTGGGATGAGGGAAAAGAGAAAAGAAAGAAGGAGAAAATTATGTGTATATGTATATGCAAAGTAGCTACCATAGTTGTACTACTGACTTCTATTGGTTTATTGAAAGGAACAGTTAGTTTTTAATTGTTTGATTAATCTTACATGTCTATATTTGTTTACCTGAGTACCAATGTGAAGATATCAATATGTAATACAACAACCATTGTTAATTTTCTACCGCCTTGTGTGAAATTCCGTATTGCTTGTATTGTTTTGGTGTTATTTTGTAAATGTGTGTATGTTTGGCAATGTTTTTGTTCTTTTATCTTTAAAAAAAAAAAACAAATACAAAGAGTGCAACAGATCAATAGGAATGACTCTTCCATACATATAAGGAGAAAAGTGTCATGTGACTGAGCTAGGTGGTGCCTCCCTAGAACTGGGAACGTCATGGAGGTCTCTGAAGCGTTCAGAGTGAGCTTGAGGCTCGGACAGTGCTGGGATAGCAGCTTCCTGAAGAGTTGGGGAGTAATGTTCTAAGAAACTGTCAGAAAATGCCTGAAAACAGAGAATTCACATATGTGAGGATTAAAGGAGATTATACACACACAGAGTACTTAGCACAGTGCTCAGTATATGCTGCATGTCACATGAATAGGATAGGGATGAGAATGGTGAAGTGTTAAATGAGTGAGGGGGTGGGGCCCATTGCTGTGACAAAATACCTGAGACAAACAACTTAAAAGGAGGAAAGACTTATTTTGGTTCCTGGCCTCAGACGCTGTAGCCCATGGTCACTTGGCTCTGTTCCTTCAGACCTGGGGCAAGGCAGAACCTCACGGTCACAGAAGCATGAGGTGAAGGAGGCTGCTACCTTTGTGACACCCAGGAAACACGGAGGGGAAGGGACCAGGCCCTGCATTCTACTTCAAGGGTGCACTTCCAACCACCTCACATCCTCCCGATAAGCTTCGCTTTTAAGGGACCGACCTTTTCCCAGTGTGGGCCTCAGCTGGGAACTAAGCTTCAACCCCTGACCTTGGAGGGATGGTTAAGACCCAGACTACAGGAATGAGGATGAGGACAGTGAAGTGGAGAAGGATGGGTAAGAGGAAAAGGGCATGAAAGATCAAGTCTGATCATAGAAGCAGGAGGCAGCAGAAGACCAGCAAGAATCAAGCTATTTGCTCTTTCTGGAGCAGAGGTAGGTAGTAAGTATACTTTGGGTGGGTTAGATAGTAAAGCTTTCATTGGACAGAAAAATTGCTCCTGAGGTCATTTGACTCTAATCTCTGTACAGTGAAGTTCAAGCCAATGGGATTTTTAATACCCTTCTGCAGTGGTCACTTCTGGCTCTGGAGCTAGGTGGAGTTGGGCTGTGGGTGGGGGGTGATGTTTTCTGCAGTTGAGCAGAGTTTGACAGCAGGAACCCCCTGTTGCTCCCCTTAATTTACCTGTCGAATCCACAGCCTAGAGAAGCTTCGTTCTATACACTTCAGAAGCTCTGGCAGCCCTGCAAGAGCTCAGAGGGAATCTGGAGCTGAGTTTATAAACATGCAGGTGCTCACAGAGAGGCTGGCAGGGAGGCTGCTGAGCGTGCTGTCCTCTGAGAGCCTTGTGGGAAGCACACGTGCCAGGTCTCATTACTGCTCTGAGAAGGTCGTTGCAAGACCTGTCTCTTCCTGACATCTCCTTCTAAGTGGGCTCAGGCGTTTTTGGTGTGGGCTCCACTTCCCCCTGACACTGGGACATTTATATTTGATGGTGTTGGGATGAATTATGCACACACTCTACTGAACACAGATTTAATGAGAGGATTTCAGTTCCTTTCCTTGCTTTGGCTTTTACCTTTGAATTAAGCAGTGACTCAGCAACCAGAGGCTGCAGGAGGTATTGAAATAGAACTACTGTGCCAACTTGGGATGAAGTGGTAGCTGTCTAGGTAACTATGCCCAGATAGATTCTCACCACCCTTGGTCTTATTTCTTGGTTTCAGGTGAATTGAGTGATAAAGTCCCCCAATCCTATCAAAGAACAATGACCATACTGGACCAGAGGAGGACAAAACTAGAACTCCAGAAAGAAAGAGGACCCAAAGGTTAAGCGCAAGCTATAGCTGAAGAAAAAGAGTTCTAAAGGGAACTGGTGGAGTTGCAAATAGAAAAGGTGTTCTGAGCCTAGGAACTTTAGTACTCAGTGCCTGGCATTTGTTCCCTCTCATTCTGTTAATAAGTTTATTTTTCTTATAGGAAATTACTTTTCTATTTTAAACTGGTGTGGTAGAGGAGGTCTTTATATCTGCCTCCAAGAAGGGTAGCTCGTCCAACCCTATATCCCTTTGGCTAAATAATTGGTTCCAGTGTTGGTATATGACCAGAGATAAAATTGGTCCTAGGATTCCGGGATGTTTGCCAGATATTTTGGAAGGCAGATCTCTCTCTCTCTCCCACCTGTGGTTGCTAAGTGGTAGACTACCTATGGAGCTACCATGGGCTACCGCATGGAGATGGCTTGGATTATAAAGTACCTATTCAACAGAGAATAAAGCATACCTCAGAGAAATAGAGCACAATATGAAATCTGCATGACATTCAAGTCCCTGGATCCAGTCACACCTGAAGCTTGTTATAAAATAATACAGTCCTATTTTATTACACTATTTTGAATTGGCATTATTTCCTTTAAATAAAAGATTTGACTCACATGGAACTTAAGAAAGAAATCGTCCTCTATGATACCTGAGAAGAAACTAAAATGATCAGGCAAAGAGCATAAAGAAATTCAAGGAGAAATGGGTCAGGATATAGTAAGGAATGAAAAACTATTTTTATGGGGTGCTGGTTTTTGGCATGAAGATAAATCTCTTGCTCATAGATACTTGGCTGGCCTGGCCATGTCTCAATTCTTATGCTGTGCTTATCAGAGCTATTGCTTCTAACTATAATAAGGGTAAAATATTTGCTGTGAAATTGAGCCATTCAGAAATAATTTCAGTAGAATGAAAATAGCAAAAAAAAAAGTGCTTTAATGCTACTGTATAGAAAATTGATCCAAGAGTTAAATAGGTTTAAAGAGTTAGTTCTAGAAATAATTTCTCCAGGAAAATATAGCAGATTTATTAGAACTTGATTAAAACAGTTAAAACAATTTCCTTGTTTTAATATGTATGTTGAGAAAGGACAACCCTCCCAGGTTCTTCTTTGGAACAGACCTCTGTCACAAGATTAACTAGGAAAGACCATGGAAGTTTATTAACAGTATATTTAATACATACACAAGAGACACCCAGGAAATCAATACTTGTCAAAGCAGTGGCTCTGAACTCCACTTTATACAGAATCTTCAACAAAAAACTGTGCGTTTTTAGAGAATTGACAATACAGATGAAAGACCTTGTATCTCTCGGAATAGCACCATGGGGGAGGGCAGGTAAGTAGCAGAGAAGGACTGGGTAGCAAAGCTTGTTCAGGTCGACTCTCGTGTATCCCCAGCTGGTTAAACTGTAAAGTTGTCTTCCGTGGTTAGCTTTTGTTCTCCCTAGTAGAAGGAGGGAGAGGTGCAGACACCATTCCTTCTTGGAAATCCAAGTCCTGCTTTTAAGCAAATAGAGGGAAGGTAGGGAGCCGACCTCTGTCTGCTTCTTCATTGCCTTTAGCTCAACAACTATTGGGGGCAGTATATTCTGGTTTCCCACACTCGCAATGCCTTCTCTCACTCTTAGATAGAATGGTCATCTCTTGGTCTAAATTTCACATGACTCGACCCATTGAAGCAGTCGAGTTCATTCTTATCACTTGCACATGCTATTCCTCTGCCCAGAACGCTGCTCCCCATCTTCACCATCACGTTCTCAATGCAGCCCTCACCTCCTCCGAGAAGTCACTGCTGAACGCTCCATCGGAAAGTTTCCTCAGTCACTCCCTGTCCTCTTACTTCAAGGGAGCAACTTCAGCATTTTTCATTACCTGAAACCATCTTTCCTACTTGTTTATTGCTTATTTCTGTCTCTGAGTAATCCAGTCCTGGATAGTCATTCACTGGTGAAATCCAATAAGTGTTTAACAATAAATTCCTGGCTCCCCAACTCAGATGTTCGCCCCTATCTTTTCTCCCGGAGTTTGCCGCAAGACACGTGTTACCTGTGGTAGACGCTGAGGGGCGCTGTGCAGGTTTCTCTCCAAGGAAAGACTTGTTGCTTAGTTGTGGGGAAGACGCTGAGCAGACAAGGATCTTCTGTTAGCTCCTGCAGGGTCTTCCTAGGCTCCTGTGAGCTTCTACTCTTCCTGGGGGTGGCTGCAGCTGGAACCCGAGTGTGGCCAGTAGACAAGAGATGAGCCCCTCTGTAGGGCAATACCTCCCTAGAATGTCCCAGCCGACTGCCCAGGGCATCCTAGCATGGACTTCTCCTCTGCCTAATCCTGTGTCATGCTTTCTTGCTGCAGGTGTAGATTCCCAATAACCACTTCGCTTCTCAATCAGTCTCAGCATCTGTCAAGGGAAGATTCAGCCTGTGCAAATTCCCAATTAAACCTGCATTACCTTCATCCCTTGCACCTGGTTGTGGCAGGATGCTCGAGTTCTTGGTTGCTATAGAAGATGCTCGGAAGTGATATATGAAACTTTTTTCTTGTTTCCTACAAATCAACTGCCTTTGTGTCTCTCTTTCTTCCTGGGGGATATGGTTCAGACACAATGCTGATGAACAAGCTTTCGAACCTGTTTCCTTTGGCAGTCTTGTGGAACGGAAGCCTCTATTGGTCCTGAGATGCAATTTAACCTCTGGATTGTGGCATTCCGTTAAATAAATGTTTATCTTTCTTAATCAGTTCTACCTTGGAGTCCCTCAGTTATGGAAACTTAGTTTACATCCTATTTAATTTCTGAATTCTTCTTGACAAAGAGTTTCAGGGACCGATTCATTTCAAAAATGTCCTCTTAGATCATTCAAACCTGAGATCAAAGACACAAAGATGGTACAAGAATTGAGCTGTGAGTACCACCCTTCCAAATCATGAGGATCCTAACCTAATTCCCATATAGCTCTGTGTCTCAAGGTTTAGCTTTTGACCAGTTCCATCTCTCAGATGTGTTAGCCCAATGGCCATCCCCCACCTGGCCCCTGCATCACTGCTAGCCAGTTCACTATCTTTGGATCAACTTTGGATCCCACTATGAGGGTATGTTTCTGATGTACATATGATGCATGGCCCTAGTTCTTATATGATTGATCTCTTTAAAACTACTCAGCCAGAACCAAGCTTTATCTTATTCATTCTTGATTTGTTTCTCCTGTCTGGATCTGAGCAATATAGTTCTCCAGGCGTGACTGAGTTCTAAGAGGAAAATCAACATAGCTGAACTTGATACATACACACACACACACACACACACACACACACACACTCACAACTAAATACACTTGTACCTTAGATCACATTAACAGAGTAATAGTTCTTATATTTCACTTGGAGAAAGTAATAGTTCCATCCCTAAATAGTCAGACTGAATATTACGTCTGTAGACCAGAGTGTAATACTGTAACAGCACAACAGAAAAAAGAGATTCATCCTTTAATTAATTTATTTGACAAAAGTGTTGAGCACTCCCCATCCACATGCTACCCAGACCCACCCTGCTTAGCCTTCAGTATCAGAGGAGACTGGGGAATGTGCTCAGGGTGATATGACTGTAGACTGCTGATCTACTTTGTGAGGCCACGTTCATGGGCATGACATCATTGGGAGAGACAGGAAATGAAACAGCTGTGTGTTCTCCACAAAGAGAAGTGGGAAAATTCAAAGCCAAACACAAATGCACAAGATGAGGGACATTTTAAAGAACTAAAGATACTATCTTCAGGTATCTCTGTGGGTATTATGGAAGTGGATTCTGCTCTTTCTGTGCAGCTCCTGAAGGTAGTAGTCATGTAGAAGGACTTTCTGTTGCATTGCACAAAAATATTTTAGTATGAATCCCTTGAGGTGTGAAGGCAGAAACTTTTAATCCATTAGGGATGCTGCAAATACAATGTATTTGAATTGTTCAGCAAGTACTGCCTGATTACCTGTTCTGTGCTAAGTGTTGCTGTGGACAGAACAGAGCAGAGGTGGATTTCCGCTCTTGTAGAGTTGGCCTTCCTGCTGTGTTTGGTGCTGTAGGAAGCAGCAAAGCTGCACATGGCATTGAAAGGCCATCCACAAGGTCAATGGCAGGGTCAGGTCTGGGGCACAAGCAAGGGAGCTGGACCTGAGAGAGGAGACTAGGTACTCATCTGCACTCTGCTGTCTACGGATGTGAGGAGAGGAAGCAGGGTAATGAACCACTGTGATCCATCTTCTCCCTTAGTTAAGAAATGCTTCAAACTTTTACTCCAGCATCATTTGTTCCTTAAATCCACTTTATTATGGAGAAAATTCTGAGAAGCTCTCTGCTCTTCCCTTGTAAGGGAAGCAAACTCAGGGGCCCTTAGCAGTATCAAGAGCTTGTTCCAAGTGCGAGGATCAAAACAGTCCTCCTTTGGTTACAGCTAGTGGCTTTAGGGCTTGATTTCTTAGGTCACTAAGACAAAAGCAATGAGAGATGACCTGGGAAGACAGAAACCGTACACATCAGAGGGACCTTGATGGCAAGTCCCCCAAGAGGACTTCCCAAATGGGCTCCCTACAGTCTACCTGGGGCAGAAGTTTTTAGAGAAGGTGTTTCATCACAATGGTCATCCCATATTCCTGGTTTTCCATGGGACACTAAGCGCTCAAATCTTGGCATGGGCTAAGGTCACCAAAGTCAATGTCGCTCCTGTTGCACCCTTGCTTCAGGCTTTGTTGACTTTCCCTGACTTTTAGTAAAAAGCAAAGATGGCAGATGGTACACATCCTGGCCTCCAGCCTCTTCAGCTTGGGTTAAGTGTAAACTGCCTTTGGGTTCCTTTGGCCCAACACGTGCCTTTGTGCATCCTGGCCCATAAATTCAGTCTCCCTATCATTCTGTTTTACTTTATCATTGTGCTTAGTTGCTTTTCCTATTCATCACTGTACCTACAGTTCTTACAAGAGTGGCTAACGTAACGTGGGCAGCAAAGAAGTAAATGATACTGCCCTAATTTTATAAAAATACATACCCTAGCCACTTGTCACCATCAGTTGTCTGAACATGGCACTTTTCTACTGTCTGCCTAATACACTAACACTTCATGTATATGGAGCAGAAGATCATGGTGGTTAAACTTTCAGACTCTGGAGAAAATTTTCCTTGTTCTCCATTGACTTGCTGGGTGAATTTAGGCAGCTTATTTAAACCCCACGTGCCTTGTTCATTTAATCTGTAGATGAAAGATGCTAATACTAACTCTCTCTGGATATGTTTGTTATACAGATCCAGCAAACTATTAATAACTATTCTCAAGGCATGCTTATCTCTCACTAATGGGCAAATATATGTTAGCTTTCAGGAAGAGTTTACAGCTTTTCCTTCTATTAGCTCCCTCCGAGGTTTTCCATAGAATAACATTTTTAAAAATGGGGACCAGAAACTATAATTTTATTGTTGCTTTTAAATGTACCTTTTCCTTTCATCTCAGGAGTGCAATGTACTCCTAGTATGGTGAGATCAGAGTGACCAGGTTCCAGTGTGTCTGTGTATTCTCTCCTAGATCAGTTAAGTCAGCAAAAGGGGGACAATAGTTGTTTCTTTTGTTTTGTTTTGTTTTGTTTTTGTACCAGGAATCAAACTCAGGACCTTGTGCTTGCCAGGAAGGCACTTGTGACACTGAGCTATATCCCCAGCCAAACAATAGTTGTAGAGCATATGTTCACATGATTTACATACACCTAGAAAGCTGCACTTTGTTGGGCTGCTGTAACAAAATACCATGTACTGAGTAACATAAATAACAGATGCTTATTTCTTACAGCTCTGGAGACTGGAGGAATGAGAGCAGAGTACCAGCATGCCCAAGTTCTTGGGGAGAGTCCCTTTCCTCATTTGACGAGAGACGCTTTCTCACTATGTCCTCATATAGCATGAAGAGGACAAACCTTGGCCTCATCCTCTTATTATAAGGATACTAACATGAAGGGCTCATCCTCATGAACTCTTCGGAACTCAGTCACTTCTTAGGGGCTGCCCTGACAAATGCCATCACAACAAAGGTTAGGGTAACAACACCTGAATTTTGTGGGAACACAAAGATTCAGCCTATAGTATGTGCCTATGAGGATTCCAGGAGACAATGCATGTGAAAGTGCCACGTATAGGATTTGGCTACATTAGGTACACTGGATGCATTTGCAAGCCTGAATTTGAGTGAAGAAACCTGCTATTAATTGGACTGAACAGATAAGGATAACTTTAGCTGGCTAAGTCCCCCTGGAAAGTTCAGATGTTGTTAAAAGCAGAGACTCCCTAGTTACATGAGAGGCATATATTGTGTCGATTCTGCATGAGGTTCAGTAATTTACAATCCCACATTTTATTAAATTAATTTGAATTTTAATGAAAAAAACCCCTAAACCAAAGTGATTTTTGTCTTGGGGAGAAAATAGTATTTCTATGCAAGCTCAGAGAACAGGACACCAGCAGAGAGATGTAAGCTTCCTAAATTTCCCCAGAGGTTATAGTCTATCAATTAACAGAATAAAAAGGATTAAAAGAAGACCTTCTCCACTGAAGTGGTGAGTTTGTCATCAATAGGAAAATAGTACCTAAAAGCCGTGGTGGTTCATGAGTAGCAAGGTTGGTAGACAGGAGAAACAAACCAGACTGGCAGAATGGAGACAGTGACGTTTGGTCCAGCTACCTCAATAGCCCCAAGGAATCTTTAAGAGCACACATGAGCTGGGTAGTTTGGACTTGTCTGTCAGAGTAGACTCATGCTCAGACAATACTGGAGACCATCTGACAGTCTGAAAAATTGGTGACATTTTTTTCTTAGGTGGGCAAATGTTGTCTCAGGCCAAAGTCCCAAATGAGAATGTCAGATATTACTTAGGAATACTTTGGCTCCAATCAATCAAGCACCTGATCGAACTTCCTGAGGTAATGAATCCTTTCGCTGAATGAACAGAAAAAGTTCAAGGGTAGGGTTGCAGAAACGGTTGGATCTAGAAGCTCAAATGATACTTAACAAATGTGCGTTCTTCTCTTGATTCAGTTTTCGTGATATTGGTTCACCGCAGGCAGCTAATGGCTCTAAGCAGTTCCAGAGCTGCACTGTTCTATCCTCCCAGTGTAATCGTTCCAGGGTGATGAGGACATAACTTGACCAGTATTCCTGAGAAAATCCTGAGGTTTTGTTTATTGACCCATTGTGGGCCACATTCCTATCCCCTGGTGACTGTCCTCAGGGGTTGAGGAGTGCTCTGATCGTCTCAGGTCACATGTTCACCCCAAGAATAAGAATCTTTCTGTAGTCAGAACCAGCAAAAATCACAGTCACGAAGTACAGTTGGGACAGTTCCTCATGGAATAATAGAAATGTTATTAACAGGACAAGAGCAGTGGATTTGAGGTGAACATAAACAACTCATATTCTCTGTTTTGGATACAGATTTTTGGTTCAGAATACCAAAACCAAGAGGTAGCTTCAGGGACCAGCTATGGTCAAGAACTCTAGTGTCCAGGTCAGAGGCCAAGTCAGGTTCTGAACCTGAAGGTGATCTGAAAACCTTAGAGTAACCGGGTGAATGTAAAAGTTCATGATTGCAAGGTACACAGGAGAATTTGTCTTGATTACTACTATATCCTCAGAATATCTTCTTGTGTCTAGCCTATAGTAGGTGCTCAGTAATATTAATCAGATAATAAATGAAATTATATTATAACCCTTACCAGTACTGCGGCTGCTAAATGGACAATAACAGCATATAAATAAGCTGCTATCAATCTCACAAGAACAGTAGTATACATGATAAAACAAGCGATCTCTTCATGAGAAGCAACCTACTGATACATATCTATTAACTAGTTTTTACGAGTAATTACTATGTGTCAACTACTATAAGTACTTTACTTTCAGCAGCCCACTGAACCTCCCCAATAGTCCTGTCTTGATAGTCCTACAAAGACAAAGCTTTGCTTATCCCCATTTTACAAACAAGACCCAGAGGGAAATCATTTGCTCGAGGTTATGGTCTGAGGTGTTAGACTGTATAAACACCTGCCGTCTTTCAGTCTCTAGACATCATAAAAATTGTTTCCTGATCAGTTTCAGTACCGTGTGGGCAGAGAGGGCAAACGTCATGCCCACCAGCATTCAGGCACCAGGCTGCTTCCTCTACATGGCTCTACCCTCCTCCAGGGCTTTGGTCCATATCACACCATCCAGTAGGTAAGAAAAGGTGGAAAGTCGGAAAAGGTGCTCTTGACTAGCAGCACCACGATTCCCTTTGCTCACAGTCCACTGGCACAATCAGGGACGTGGCTCCACCATGACCAAGAAGAGCAGAGGGAAGCAGATGCTGTGTGTTAAGGGAATGGGCACATTACAAAAGCATGGTGGAGAAGAGCAATCACATCTCACCTACACTACTCTCCAGCCACAGTCACACCCGCCCATCCCAGCACAGGGACAGCATTTGCTTGAGTCCAATCCTCTTTACCTCTTGCCTCATCTCTACTTTCTTTCTGTTCCTCAGCTCTGGCCGCTGCCTGTTCCACCCACTGATGAGAACACAGGAGCAGAGTTACCAGTGCTGGGCATAAGTGAAGGCTTTAGATCAGACCAGCTCACCTCAATTATTCATGTTCATCCAGTTCCACCTGTAGCAATTCTCTCTACTACAGAAACCCCAGAGCTAAAATAATTTGATGGTCTGATTCCAAGGGGATTCAGTGATATGAGGTGAGTGAATATGAAATGTGCCTTCTAAAACCATCCCTCTTTCCCATCTCTTTGATCATTAGATTTGTTCTTAATTTCACACATAGACATTCTGTGATTTTCTTTTCCATTTTGGCAAGTTAATTAAACCTGCCTTTAATTTTTTTTTCCTTTTCCAAGTCTGTGGGAGCACTGGGGAAAAGAACTGGGTCTCTAATCTCAGGCAGCATTTATCCTGGAATATTCCAGACATCCAGATGCAGAAACCATTCCCTCAATGAACCTGACTTTTCTAGCTCTGCTCATTTCAGGCTGCCAGAATTCATACCTCACTGTTTTAGCAACTGTAATTTGGGGGGAGGGAGGGTCACGTAGCAAGAAAATTGAACAATAAAAATCTCAGGAAATTGGATATTTAAGCACTCAAAGTAATTGATATTGAAGAAAGAGTATGATCAACTAGAATTCTATCCACAGAATCTATTGCCCATTAGTTGGGATGGCTGCATAACCCTAATCTAAAATTACGAGAGTTCATTACAGATGCAATCAGATACAATCAGTTTCATGCCATATATCAAAACCCATATGGACCACAAACGCCCTGTCTCTTTGTGTTCCTATATTCCTCAGGCAGAAGGTTGAGATCTGATTTTTTTCGTATTAGATGACAATTTCTAGGACTTTGTGCCCTAGAAATTCTACATTAAGTATGAGACTGAGAAAAATATAAAAGAAGGCAAAAATATCATCTAGACAGCTGGAGGTAAGAATATGAAAAGTGATGCTCTCACAGAAAAAAAGGAAAAGGTTAAGAAAAGGAAGAAAGAAAGCCACTCTGTATTTATGGCTGGAAGAGACTATTTGAAGAATTCATCACCCAGCTTAAACTTACACAGCTGCTTCTCATCCTTTTGCTGACATACACCACAGTGCTTGTTTCATCTCAACACAAAACTCAAAAAAATACAACAATACCCAAACCCAAATAAAACGATCATATCCTACCCCAAATCAGAGAGGCCTTGCTTTGTGCAGCCTTCCCTACTGCCCCCTCAATAACCTTGACTTCATTCTGTCTTCTCCCAGCATGCTTTGCTGTCTGATGTGTTCTTCACCCCAAATGACAGAGTTGCCCCCTGTGAATGTCACATTCCATCCTGACACCTCTGCTGTGTGATTTTCTCTCTCTCTCCTCTTTCCATTCTGGAAGGATAGATGGCTTTCCATGTGTGCATTTATGGCAACTGGTTCCCTCAGGTAAAAGGGTCATGACATCAGGTTGGTACTGCCTGTTAAGGTGTCCCTTGACCCTATATAGTGGTGACCTCAAAGCCAGGCATGGTGTTTTACTCATAATCCATCCTCCTTGCCTAGTATATATAATTATACATAATAGAAGAGTATACAATAATTGCGGACTGGACTGAATTGATTTTACTCATTGATCATCTGTTCTTCAACAGATGTTTATAAGGGCCTATAGATTCTTTGCCCTCCATGCCTAGTTCAGTGATTTTCAAAATGTGGATGGCAACCCAGTAGCAGATGACAAAATCATTTTGATAGTTAATAACAAAAGAACAGAACTTTGAATCAGGTTAGCATGCTGTTGCATAGGGTTAGATAGCAGAGCTAGACTAAAACATGATAGGATAGAAAATGTCAGCGTGGGTGGCGCCAGGCCTTCTGCCAGTAAGGGAGGCCAGCCTGCAGTGCCGCCTGAGCATTGCAGCATTTCAGCAGAACTCTTCTCCTCTGGTAAGGCCTGTGCCTGGGCTCTGCTCCATGCCTTAGAGTCAGGAAGGAGTTCGAACTGGGAGGCCCTGTCCCTGTTGGTGGTTGAAACCTGCAGTGTGAAAACAGCCTCAGGTTCTGGGGTCTTTGGGGTTGGGAGGTGAGGCCTGCTCTCCCCTGACCAGCTACCTGAGGA
The DNA here is from genome assembly GCA_004027595.1 of Dinomys branickii. Lineage (NCBI taxonomy): Eukaryota > Metazoa > Chordata > Mammalia > Rodentia > Dinomyidae > Dinomys > Dinomys branickii. Next base: position 38,491 of record PVLD010010908.1, on the reverse strand, counting down.
TCCCAAAGCAGCACCCCCTGTCTAACCACCATCACCTTCCAGGCTGAGGCACACACGCTTCCTGTCCATGGACTGGAGACTCTGGTACTGAAGCCCAGCATTCTCCCACCATCTCAGTTGTGGTCTGAGCCATGCACTTCAGCAATTGCCTGGGGTCCCTGGGCCCAGTGGTCCAAAGTCTACTATCACCTTGGGATTAGTTTCATATCCAGGTAAACTAGGGCCCCTAGAGTCCTTTGTGAGCTGCCTGGGTAGTTTGTAGCCTAGCGCTTGTCATCTGATATTCAAAATGATAAGACATAAGAGCAAAATGCAGTCTGAGAACACAACTACACCCAGAACACGTACAGGAGACAATGACATAGGAGAACTAGAAAGCCACATACCTAAACTGAAATGATCACATCTGAAGTAAAGAAAGAACTCCATCAGGCCATAGAAGAGATTAAATCTGAAATAATCTCTCAGGCAAAAAACAAAATGAAAATAATAATGGAAGAAATTCTTCACACATACAGAAAAAAAGATAAAAGAATAGAAGATCAAAGGCAACAAATGGAAATGTTACATGAGCAATTTAGAAATGAATTAGAACACATGAAACAGACTCAAAGAGATTTCCAGGAAATGAAAACTTCCACTGAAAGCTTGAAAAACCAATTGAATGAAGTTGAAGATAGATTTGCAGATCGTGAAGACGGCATAACAGCTAATGATTGTGAAGGGAAAGATCTCTTAAAGTCATCAAAGAACCCAGAAAAATCAATCCAACAGCTGCAAGATGAAGCAAAGAGAAATAATGTCCTAGTAATAGGAATCAATGAAGCAGCAGGAGGCAACACAAATGACATAAAAAGGATATTTGCAGAAATAATAGCAGAAAATTTCCCAAGCACGGTAAAAGATATTGATGTGCAGGTAAAGGAAGCATATAGAACTCCAATGAGCCACAACCCAAATAAAATCACACCCAGATATATAATAGTCAAGATCCCAGATATGCAGTAAAAGAGCACACTATTAAAAGCTGCTAGAGAAAAGAAACAGATCACCTATGAAGGAAAGCCCATCAGAATCACAGCAGACTTCTCAACAGAAACCATGAAATCAAGAAGAGCTTGGAGCAAGGTATTACAGAGTCTTAGAAAAAAACAGCTTCCAACTCAGACTGATGTATCCTGCAAAACTATCTTTCTAATTCAATGGAGAAATAAAGTTTTTCCACGACAAAGTACAAATGAAGAACTTCATGAGTGCCAAACCAACATTATAAAAAGTACTAAAAGATATTCTAGACAGAGAAAAAAAGAGACCACAATCTCAAGAACAATAGAAAGGAACTCTTAAGCAGAACAAGCAGTTAAACAGCAAAAGTAGGAAAACAACAGCGAGTAAACAGCATGACAAGAATAAACCAACATGTAAAGGTTAAAACCATTAATGTAAATGGCCTCAATTCACCAGTCAAAAGAAGCAGACTGCAGAGTGGATTAAGAGACAAAATCCCACAACATGCTGTATACAGGAAACACACTTTACTAAAAGGGAAATCCACAAACTGAAAGTCAAAGGATGGAAAACAATTCTCCATGCAACAGGTTCCCAGAGAAAAGCAGGGGTAGCTATTATGTTTGCAGACAATGTAAACTTGAAACCAAAAACAATGAAAAGAGACAAAGAAGGCCATTACATACTAGTTAGGGGAAAGCTGCAAGAGGAAGAGATAACAATCCTAAACACGTATGCACCAAATATTGGAGCACCAAACTACATAAGGCAAATCTTAAGGGATATAAAAACCCAAATAATCGATAGCACTATTGTAATAGGGGAACTAAACACCCCTTTGACACAAACAGACAGGTCAACTGGACTAAAACTCAGCAAAGATATAACAGATCTAAACCACATGTGTGGACAAATGGACTTAGTAAATGTATACACAGTGTTACACTCCACAACATCAGAATATGCATTTTTCTCATCTGCATATAGGAATTTCTCTAAAATAGACCACATTCCATCCCATAGAGCATAACTACCTAAATGCAAAAGGATTGAAATTATCTCATGCATATTATCTGACCACAGTGCAATGAGATTGGAAATTAATGACAAAGGGAATTCCTAAAACTCCATAAACACTTGGAAATTAGACAACAACCTCCTGAACAACCAGTGAGTCACAGAAGAAATTAAAAGTACCTACAAACAAACAAAAATGCAAATACAACTTACCAGAATCTGTGGCATGCAATGAAAGCAGTCCTCAGAGGGAAATTCATAGTGGTGAATTTACATATAAAGAAAACAGAAAGAGAGAAAATAAATAGCCTAATGCTGCACCTCAAACTTTTAGAGAAAGAAGAACAAGTCAAGCCCAAAGTCCAAAGAAGGGAGGAGATTATAAAGCTCAGGGAAGAAATTAATGCAACTGAGATGAAGAAAACAATACAAAAAGTAATGAATGAAATAGTTGGTTCTTTGAAAGAATAAATAAAATTGATAAACCCTTAGCTAACCTTATCAAAAAAGAAAGAAATGAAATTCATGCAATAAGGAATGAAAAAGATGAAATCACTACAGATCCTACAGAAATTCAAAAGATCATTCATACCTACTTTGAGAATCTTTACTCTAATAGGATAGAAAACTCAGAACCAATGGACAGATTCCTAGAAATGTACAAATTACCTAAGTTGGACGAGGAAGATATAAAAACACTGAACAACCCAATATTAAGTAATGAGATTGAAAATGTCATTAAAAACTTACTGACAAAGAAAAGCCCAGGCCCTGATGGATTCACAGCAGAATCTTATAAAACATTCAGCAAAGATTTAATGTCAATATTCCTCAAACTCTTCAATGAAATTGAAAAGGAAGCAATTCTCCCTCACTCATTTCTGGAGGCAAGTATTATACTGACACCAAAACCAGAGAAGGACCCAACCAAGGAAGAGAACTATAAGTCAATCTCCCTAATGAACATAGATGCAAAGATACTCAATAGAATACTAGCAAATAGAATGCAGAGAATCATAAGGAATATTATATACCATGACCAGCTTGGATTTATCTCAGGAATGCAGGGATGGTTCAATATTCACAAATCAATTAATGAAATACACCACATCAATAGAGCCAAAGACAAAAAACACATTGTCATCTCAATAGATGCAGAAAAAGCGTTCGATAAAGTCCAGCATGCATTCATGTTAAAAACCCTAGAAAAAATAGGAATAGATGGCCTCTACCTCAAATTGATCAAAGCCATCTATAATAAACCAACAACCAACATCATACTAAATGGACAAAAACTGAAAGCTTTCACTTTAAAGTCAGGAACAAGACAAGGATGTCCACTGTCACCACTACTATTCAACATAGTCTGGAAGCACTACCCAGAGCATTTAAACAAGAGAGAGAAATAAATGGAATAAGGATAGGAAAGGAAGAAGTAAAACTATCGCTATTTGCAGATGACACGATAATTTACATGAAAGACCCCAAAAACTCCACAAGGAGACTCCTGGAATTAATTGACAAATTCAGCAGAGTAGCTGGATAAAAAATCAACACCCAAAAATCATGGCATTCCTATACACAAACAACAAACAGGCTGAGAGAAATTAAGGAAATCATACCTTTTACAGTAGCATCCAAGAAACTGAAATATTTAGGAATCAATCTAACAAAAGAGGTAAAAGATCTATTCAATGAAAATTAAAGTACTCTGAAAAAAAGATATTGAAGAAGATTTCAATAAATGGAAAAACATTCCCTGTTCGTGGTTAGAAAGACCCAACACTGTGAAAATGGCCATACTACCAAATTTGTTGTACAGATTCAATGCAATTCCCATTAAACTACCATTAGCATACATCACAGATCTACAGAAAACATTCCTCAAATTCATCTGGAACCAGAAGAGACCCAGAATAGCAAAAGCAATTTTGGGCCACAAGGACAAGTGAGGTGGAATCACAATCCTTGACCTGAAATTATACTAAAAGCTACTGTAATAAAATCAACCTGGTACTGGCTAAAAAACAGACCCGAGGATCATCGGAATAGACTGGAAGATGCAGCCACAACCACAAACACACTCAGCCACCTAATATTCGACAAAAGGACCAATGAAGCTCGCTGGAAGAAAGAGAGCCTCTTTAATAAATGGTGCTGGAAAAACTGGCTTGCCTCTTGCAGAAGACTGAAAACAGACCCAAGTCTACCACTATGCACCAAACTCAAGTCAAAATGGGTCACAGATCTCAATATTAAAACAGAAACATTGACTCTATTGAAAGAGAAGGTAGGTAAAAATCTTGAAGACATACAAGTAGGCAGAGAGTTCATGAACAAAAATCAAACTGCAAGGGAAACACTTCAAAAATCAGTAACTGGGACCTCATTTTACTGAAAAGTTTTTGCACATCTAAAGAAATCACCAGCAGAGTAAAAAGAAAACACACAAATTCGGAAAAAATCCTAGATGGCTGTCCCTTGGACAAGGGACTTGTATCTAGAATATACAAAAGATTAAAAAGCATGAACCTGTCCAAATTCAAAGACCCAATCCACAAATGGGCATCTGAGTAGAATGCACACTTCTCAGATAAATAAATACTAATGGCCAATAAATATATGAGAAAATGTTCTACATCTTTAGTCATTTGAGAAATGCAAATAAAAACAACATTGATATTTTATCTCACTCAGTAAGATTGGCCAGCATTAAGAAATCATCCAATAAGAAATGCTGGTGAGGCTGTGGAGAAATAGGAACTCTTCTGCATTGCTGGTGGGAATAAAAACTGGTGAAACCACTATTGAGACCGGTTTGGAGATTCCTCAGCAAACTAGATCTAGAGGTCCCATACAACTCAGCTATTCCCCTTCTGGGTATTTTCCCATAGGATTTGAAAACATCATATCACCATGATATATCTGCACCCATGTTTATAGCAGTGCAATTTATAATAGCTAAATCATGGAAGCAACCCAAATGTCCATCCACAGAGGACTGGATAAAAACACTGCGGCACTTTTACATAATGGAATATTGCTCAGCTATAAAGAATGACAAACTTGAGGTTTTTATAGGCAAATGGTCCCAATTAGAGACCATACTCATAAGTGAAATAAATCAGATGTGCATGTGCAAACAGTGTATTGTATCATTAGTGTAAGAACCTGAAAGTGGGAGTATAAATTAGGAGGTATGAAAGGAAACTGCCTAAAATTAAAGAGCAACTGGGATGAGAGGAAGGAGAAAAGGAAGAAAGGGATAGCTATGTATGTATGTATGTATATGCAGGATGGCTGACATGGTTTCACTATTGTCTCATGTCACTTTATTGTAAGGAACAGTCAATAATTAGTTGTTTAATCAATCTTGTATGTCTATATGCGCTACCCTGAACATACACTTTGAAGTTATCAATATGTAATACAACAACCATTGTTAATTCCCTGTCACCTTATCTGGACTTCAGTTTTTGTACTGTTCTTGGGCTACTTTGTGTCTGTTTGCTAATGTTTTCATTCTTTTACTTTTAAAATAAAAAAAGAGAAAACAGCGTGAACTTCACACACACAAGATGATGTTATTCCCCCCCGCAAAAAAAAACTAGCTTATGTCTACCTATGCATGTGTAACAATAAAATGTGCACAGACATAGCATTCTGTAGGTATGGGTATGTTGTGGCTCACGTATAAGAAGTTTGAAAGTCTTCCACCTGGGTAATTTATATGAAAACTTCAGTAATACAGATGAAAGTATAGTTTGTTAAGTCACTGTGGTCCTCAGGCAGTTCAGAGTCAAAACTTTAACACCAGTAGGGCAAATTAATTAGCCTTTATGAGCTGCTTATTTATGTTCTATTTTTATTCCTGGCTCTGACTTTTTATTCCAATTTAGTTTCCTTAGTTTAGAGTCATATTTATATTTAGATTTCATAAAAAACACTACCTTAATAGAATCTGTTCTTTTTGACCACACAGAAACCTTATGCCACAGGCAGCTAGATTTTTCTGAGAAGCAATGTTTTCTGATTCTTAACCCATATTGTTTAGGTTAGGAAGCCCAATCCCACCCCATCTGGGTCCTCAGAGTCCTTATATAATTCATGTATGTTCAACCTCAACATTCATTTCCTGTCTACACTGAAGAGTTTAGTTCCATTTATGCCACTCAAGTGATTCAATGAAATTCAATTCTGCAACTTGGGCTGGATGTTGGGAAAAGAGTCATCATTTCTTCACAGACCTGAAGACCAGGATTACAATGGGCCACACAAGCCATGGAAAAGATTACACAAGCAAACACATACCCCAAACACAGTGAAACCTTGGGTTTGGATAACATGAGCCACCATGTATTCAGCCACAGTCAAGCTGAGGTGAATTTTCTCTTTCACAATTAAGCCTATCTGAGCTGATTTTATGTTTTTTAGGACTAAAATAACCCTGACCAATGACATCTCTTTGAAAGCTTTATCACACGTGGAGCACAGGACACTTGCACTGTATTCTCAGCTATTCACTTTTCCTCACTGTAAGGAGCACATCTACAGTATTTGCTCTTTGATGTGCAAGATTCCTTGAGGAAGGAGGCCACTTCCTCTATCATGGACATTGAGCATGGCCATAGCATTTGCTTTGGCCAGTAAGAAGTGACTTACACCAGTGCTAAGAAACAGCATTGAGAGTGCTTGCGTGTCCCTCACTGCCTCTTTTACCTCCCTCTACCATGAGAAAAATCCTTCCAGGAGCTCATCTAGCCTCAGTCTTGGAGTACAGAGACACATGGGACAGAGCCACAGTGGACCCACAGCCAGCTACATATGGCACAAGCATGAAATAACCTCACAGTTGTGAGATATGAAGACTGGATACTGGTTTGTTTTTCCCGCCATAAATATGGATTTATTTTGCTTTCTTCATCACAGCCACCCCTATATTTATTTTCCAGCATGCACTGGTGAGTAAGGACACACACACACATGCATGTGCACACACAGGGACAAATCTCTTAGAAGTCTTTTCTATTGACATTTTCCCCCATGAGTGACAAGTAGGTCTGAAATAGGGGAAACGTTTCAAAAAGCTCTACCAGGATTCCAAAGTGACAGAATGGGCAGGAGAGTGCACTATGGTAGGTGCTGTAAAACAGACAGAATGATGCAGGCTGAAAGTCTGACTTCAGGAAACAGGTTGCACAGACACCACAGGCCGATTCCTCACCATGCAGATATCTGGGCTGGATTCAGGACCCTGGAGAGCAGAAGGCTGGGATTCAGGGGTGAGATATACACTTTGGTCACAGCAGAAGCAAAGAGGATTTGGTTCTCAAAGAACGCCTGGGATGGCAATAAACTTCAAATCCATACCTCAGCTACACTGAGGAAGAGGCTGCAAATACACTGGTTAATAAGATACCGAAGGTTTCTGTTCGTGGAGTTCACTTTCTGACTGCAATGAAGCATCCAAGCCCTGTGATACACAGCTCAGGAAGTGAGCAGGGCTGCACAGCATGGGCTGAAGCAATAAAGAAGGTGCCACTGAGGGCTGGAGAGCTATGGCACACAGGTGCTGTGGTTGGGTGCAGTCTGAGTGCCCCAGTTTCTCTAGTCTCTCTCTCTGCTTCCTGGTCAGCACTTGAATACTTGCTCTGTTAGACACTCCTGCTAGGAAGTGCCATCCTCAAATTCAGATGCTCAAATCCATGTGCTGTTCTACCTTGTACTGGAACCTCTAGACCAGGAGTCTAGATAAACTTCCAGTTACTTCATAAGGAACTGGTTTTAGGTCTTTCACAAAGCTGACAATATATTAGGTTTGTAGCTAATATCCAACTGAGGAAATTTTGAGCTGAAAGAGAAAGGAGATCATGACAGAAGAATCATCTCAGTGAAAGGACAATAACAGCAAAGGCCCTGTTGCAGAAAATGCTGGAGTTCTGGTATGCCTCAGTTCCTGTACCCTGGGTATAGTTTTGGACTCCTTCCTAATTCCTGTGTGGTGGGGGAGGGCCACACACTGAGCTCCGGTGGTGACATATGTGTGTACATAGTTCCTGTCTCTAGGTCTGGTCACTGTAACCTCATAAGTCTCTTTGGTGCTCTCCTTCAGTTCCTGTTGGCTTGTTGGATGTCAGTGCACTTGAATGCATTTGGATGGTGGAACCATGTGATGAAGGGGAAGCTCCTTCCTTCATTGCAGAATCTGAGGAACCACCTGCTCCCAGCATAGACTTGCAGTGGGTTGAGATGGAGTGAACAAGAAATAAATACATTGGGTCAAATCTTGTAGCTCTTACAGGAGTAAGGAGGGTCATCAGAACAGTTATTGACAGTTACCCATTTCTCTTTGGGAAACAAAGAACTTTGAGTGGACTCCAAATAGATTATCTACATGACCCCCCAAAATCTACTCTTTTCTCATGGGTAGAGTGGGGATATAACCTTGGTACCCTGATTCCTCTGTCCTTCTGGTCCCCTTCAATCTGCAAACCTACCATGAACTTCATTTTAATATGACTCAATCAAATAGACTCTAGCCTTCTAGCTTCTTTAAAAAGCTTGGCAGTACCACATATTTGGCAGTACCACACCAATAAAATTGTGTGGAGCTAACCTGCAGTAGCCTCCCCTCCCCCAGAGACTGGCTACTGCAGCCCTGTTTTATGCATCTCTCCTCGCTCATCCTTTGACAAACATGTTCACGGTCCTTGTTATGACCAGTCAGTCTCCTATGGGCTTTGGCAAGACTAACACAAATAATTTTCTTAACTCTGAGTTCCTATGATCATCCTCATTTTACAGATAAGGAAACCAAGTCATAAGGTGAATGAGAAACTTGCAGAAGGTAGCACAGTCAGCAAGTAGTGAAGCATAGACTTGTACCCAGGTGATCCAGTCCCAAATCCCGTGCTCTTCACTCTAGCACTACACCTCTGCTGACTGCTGGATCTTTGCGTGTCTTTCTGGCTCTTTCATAAACAAGTTTCATTTTGTTCAGGTGAATGGAACACAGGTGCCCCTCCCAACCCAAGACTTCAATTTCTGCTGGTCACCTAGGTCATTCTAGCGACCTAGTGCTTCCCATCCCTGTGATGCACCTTTTCCTGAGCTGACATCATGGAGCCCTTTCTTATGTTGCAGGAGATACTTGCGAGCTCAATCCCAGAACCAGCAGCAACACTCGGCAAGAGGTTTGTGAGGAACGGAGTCTGTGGACACGCCAGGATGAGGTCCCCTGTGTGCGCCATCTGCAGTTCTCTTTCTGTCCTCTCCCTGCAGCTCCCTGAGAATCCCAGGGCCTTGATGCACTGTACGTTTCTTTTCTCCAACTCTTAAGCTTCTGGCTGTAGCATCATTCACTGGGACTGTTCTTTCTTTCAAGCACTCTGGGGAGATTCTCCAAGAGATGTGAATTTTGACTTTTTTTTTTTTTTTACTCCAGAGCCAAAAATTTAGGCTCTTCGGAGAACAACTTTCCCCAGAGTACAGGAAATCCTATGGTTTGATTTGACCTCAATTTGATGCACCAAGCTTTGTAGAAAGAGTGTTCACATGATGGAATTGAAAGGTTATCTGAATCTCTTCCCACCCAGCACAAAATCTGTTACCAAACATCTATAAGAAAGAAGCTAATCTTCCCCACCTTGAACATACTTCAGTGACCAGTTGTTTCTTGCCTTTTTACTCCCACACTTCAGGCAATAGGGCCAAGTCCTCACACCGAGCCGAAGCCCAGCTTTCTGTCCTTTCAATTCAGTGCCTTGCTTCTTCTTTCTCTTGCTCCACATATAATGAAGCAGCTGGATTCGCTTTTCTTTTCCTTCCCTTTTTCTACTCCTTTTATAATTTACCAATTATTCAATAGTCAGGCTTTGTCCTGACTTCAGTGGTGCCTCACTCAAATTTTCATAGTAGCGATATAAATTGGATGCACTTCATTGCCAGTTTATAAACAAAGCAATTATGGCTGAGAGATCATCCAACCTCTTGTCTCTGTGTAGCTTGCCTTGGTTTGCACAGCTGGTAAGTAGAGAAGCCAGTCTCTCAGTATATTCTGTGTCTCTGCCAACCACTGTGAGAATTGAAGTTTAGATCTAATGATATCCTGATGGTCTAAGGCTGAGGATCCGGCAATGCCGAAGTATAAACATAGTATTTCTTTTACTTTCTCCATTAAGCTAAAAAAAATGATGAAGAAATGCAATCCAGTATCTTAGTACTTGCACAAGTGCAAATCCCCTGAATTCAGAGCTCTATGACAATCTAAATTGCTTCTTAAGTCCTCATAAACTGATTTCAATTCTTTGGAACCCAGCAACCTGTCCGTCTGTCTCTCTGTGCAATCAAACACTAGGGAAACAGCCTCTTGTTGATCTGTTGGTTATTTTGCAGTTCTCTATGTCACCTGGCAGGGCAGGAGGATGAAGCTGCAGACCAGAACACCTGCACTCCCTCCCTGACTCACCTGCAGTCACGCGCAGCTGGTGAGAAATATTGCAGGAACTCAGAGAGTGGGAAGAAAGAAGCTGAGATACTTCCTCTGCCTCAGCCTTTCCCTGGTCCCTTTGCATCTGTGAAGGCTCAGGAGACCTACAACTTCTCCAGGGCTGTCTCTCCCTCCATGGTTCCACATCTTGTTTAGCTCCCAGACACCATCTTCTCTCCATTCTGGCTGTGAGAGGCAACAGCTGGAGTTCCAGTTTTGCAAATCCCTAGCTGTCTCATTATCTCTGGTTGGTGCCCTTAACCCTGCCTACTTCCATTAAAAATATCCCTTTATTAAAGATTTGAACCACCTCAGTAGAATTCTATTTTCTACTAGGACCACGATAAGCTATGCGCATATCTTATGTGCATATTTTTCTTAAGAGAAAAGAATAATGGCCATGTCCTGAAGGCAGCCCTGAATGGACTTGCCTGTGCCTTGATACTGAGTCTGAGAGAGATGAGAAGGTCCCAAAGGGGTCTTTGACTTAGTTTATATCTTTTGATCTAAAGAGTGACACAAAAAAGAAAGAGCATAAGGTATACACACCGCCTTTCATAGCACAGTGAACCTCACTACTAGGAACCACAAACTGATAGGAATAGAAACTTCTTTTGTTTTAGGCAGGGACAGGGAAGATGTCAGAGATAAGCCTGCCGGGGTGGGTGAGTTATGTATAACATTTTCTTATGAAAATTCTTTGAGCCATTAAAAATCTGCCAAAGAAGGTCCATGGATTGATAAATTTATCATGGTGATCTGGGTTCCTTCTATTGCTTTGCCTCTGAAATAGATGCTGGATGTCTTACCACTTCCTCACCATGTACCCCAGAAGTCCTGACCTTCTTCTGAAGGTCTCTTCACAGAATGAGCATGTAGACTCTGGGTAAGTGAAGCAGGAGACAAAGGCATGACCCTGCACTGTTCTTTCTCAGGTTGGTTTCCCTGTCTGTAGCAGCTTCTTTATCAATACATCCCTTTGAAGTCTCTAAGTGTGCTGAGAGGGTTCGCTAAATTCCAGGTCTTGCTTTTAAACTTTTGAAATTGAAATAACACCTAAATTATATTTTCTAATATCACAACTGCATTCTTGTCTTCTGACATCTGGTTATAAAATGCATATACAATGTCATAAATTACTTGTATTAATCCATTTTATTATTATAAGGACATATCTCAAGCAGGTTGCTTGGTAAAGAATAAAGGTTTATTTAGCTCATCATTCTGTTTTTTTTTTTTTTTTTTTAAAAAAGTCAGTTTTTGTTTTTTTTTTTTGCGGTACTGGGGATCGAACTCAGGACCCTGCGCCTGCTAGGCAGGCGCTTATTCCACTGAGCTATATCCCCAGCCTAGATCATCATTCTGGAGGGAAAGTGTGCAATGTCAGTATTGCCCCAACCCTGCACCTGTAATGATACCAATAACAGGAATGTGTAAGGGAAGAAGACACCAAATAAAAAATACAGGAAGTCCAAGGGAGGCAGAGGTTTCATAAACCCTTCTCAGGGTGTGTTGTCATCTTTATATTACTAAGACAAAATACTTGATACATAGCTTAAGGAAAGGAAGGTTTATTACAGCTCACACCTTGAGTGGCTATGGTCCGTGGTAGCTGCCTCCACAACAGAAACATGATGGTAAAGGAAAGGTCTGGTAGAGGAAAAGTGCTTGCCCCATGCATGCAGGAAGTCAAGACAGAAAGGCAAGAACCAGAGAAAAGTTGTATCTTTCACAGTCATGCCCGCAGTGACCCACTTCCTTCAACTTGGCCCTACTTCTTCACAGCCCATTCAGTTAGTGAACTCAACAATCAACCATCCATTCATAAAATTAGGGCACATGCAATCAATGGCCTCTCCAGGCCCCACATCTGAATATTGCTGCATTAGGGGTCAAACCTTCCACACAGGTCTTTGCGGGGATTCTGCCTATTTAAACCTTAACTGTATACCCTCAGTTAGCCTAAGGACCTTCCAGAGGGCCCTGTCTCTCAAAGGCTGCACCTCTCACCTCCACAATGAGGACCAATCTTGGACATATGAGCTCTTGGGGGACAAACTCAAACCGCAGCCAAACTGTAGCACTGCTGTTCTACCCTCAAGATGATTTTTATAGTTTGCCCCCATGAAGAATTTAGGAAATCCATATATGTGCCCTACTGTTTATATCCCTTCAAGAAGGAGAAGATGAAGCATCTACCACTTAGGTGGTACTTGTTAAATATTTTTCAGTGATTATTTAATAGAATTTGCACAATAACCTGGACAATTGAATTAATATTACTCTACACATGGACACACACACACACACACACACACACACACACACACACACCTATTTTGCCAGTGACTAGATAAGGCTCAGAGTATAAATTTTCTCATTTGAAAAAGTAGCAGAGACAGCACACAGACTGAAGCTGGCTGCTCTAGAGTGGGAGATTTCAATCATTTAGCTGGGCTATATTGCTTTTCATGAAAGTAGAATTTGGGGCCCAGAAAAATCCTCTCTTGTCTCAGCTCAGGCAAAGTTAACTGGGAAAGGGATCCATGTCCCTAGGTCTTCTCACTGTGGTCTGCCCAAACCATTCAACCTTGGAAATCCCTCTTAGTGTATTCTGGACCTATTTTTCTCTAATTTCCAAGGAGTTGCATTTGACACCTGGTAAATGACCTGAATCCCTGCCATTGCTGCTTTAATTTCCAAAGCCATCTCATGAATTTTGAGCATGAGCTAGTATTTTTCCCAAACCTTACCCTTTCATCCCCTGGCAATAAAGCCCTAAACCAGAGGAAACTTCTTCCAAGATAGATGTCACTTTCTTTCTTGGTGGTTCTTGGATACAACTACTGTGATCCTTACTCATACAGGCATCGACCCAGGGAGCTCAGCCACCCTAACAAATGCCAGCAGAGCCAGAGGGGAGGGAGGCCATGGATAAACAGCCAAACACAGGGAAATATTTCATTCATTGTGTTTTGCTCCATTGATGTGTGTTGCCATGGTGACCTCTGATTATTTTTGAACCAGGAGACATAATCCTATTGAATTTTCTGTCCTAATAACTTAAGAAATTAATTTTCCATATTATAAAATTCAAATGCACAATCTCTTGAACCAAGGTTTAGCAAGCTAAACTAATCCATCCAATTGCATTCTGGACCCAGAAATGCTGCTTTCCAGATGGCAGGAGAGCCTGGCCCTGCCAGCAGCTGGGCACTGTGGACTATACTTTTGCTCTGAAAAACTGCTGTTTATTCTCAAAAAGCTGAGATCCTTGTAGATTTGTTAGAATTTTCCAGAAAGGCAAAAGCATGCTGAGACATGTAGAGATGTAATGAGTCTTACTTGTAAATTTTCAAAACCTGTCCAGTTACCCTGAGGGGATGCTAGTCCCTCCCTTCTTCCTCACCTTAGGTTCATCCTTCCTTAGTTTGTGAAATAATAGCCAGGGGCCTCTGAATGGAGGAATCTTAGAATTAAGCTACCCAAAAGACCTCCAGAATTCAGTGACTCTAGGTCAATCTTTTGTGCTGTTGCTTTAGCCTTTTTTTCTTCCCCAGTACTGGAGATTGAACCCAGGGCTTCAAACTGAGCTACATCTCCAGCTCTTTTCCTATGTTTTTTTTTTTTTAAATTTTGAGATAGGGTCTCATAAATCACAAAGCTGCCCAGACTGGGCTTGAACTTGTAATCCTGTCTCTGTTTCCCAGAAGGCTAGCATTATAGTATTATTGGGCATCACCAAGCCCAGCTTCCTTTAATATTGACTGTGGCCAGCTTTTACCCAAGGTATTGCACAAGGTGAGACTTCTGCCCTTAAAAGCTGAGAGGTGATGTTGTCCCTGCAGTGTTCTACCTACCCATAACCATTTTGACTCATACTCTCTCTCTCCTCCTGCTTTTTCTCTCCCCCATCACCTAGTTCCATTACGTCACTGTCCATTTCTCCCTTCTGTGATACATTGTTGTCTTGGTTACTTTTCCTGGTTGCTGAGACAAAATACCCAACACCAAAATGAAGGAAAGAAAGATTTATTTATTTTACAGTTTGTGGAGGTTTCAGTCCATACTTGGCTGCTTCAGAGGCAGAGTGGCACATGGCAGAGGGCAAACTTCATGGCAACAGAGCACAGAAAGACAGCCAGAGCAAAAGGGAGGAATGGCTCCAAGCAGCCTCTTCTCTTCCCTTATATTGTAAACAGCCTACCCCCATCCAGGGAGCGTGTAGCACTCACAGAATCTCCATGCCTTCCTCTTCCACAGGTTCAGGATGAATACAAATAGGCACTCCAGCTCCCTTCTGAGTCATGTAGTTAACCTTTTAAACTTCCCAAATTAACACAATAAACAGCATCCCAGAAGGGTAAAGGCATGTCCTTTTTACCCCAAGATTTACAATTGTTGACTTAGCCCAACCTCTAGACTCCCCAAGTTGACACAATGTATTAACCATAACAATTTTTCAATTGAATTTATGGGTACATTGTAGATACACATAATGCTCATGTTTATCATGTTTATCATAGGGAATTTGTACCTGTGCATGACATGTACTCATTCTTCTTTTTTTCCAATCTTTTCTCCTCCCTTCAGCCCTTCTTCCCCTCCTTATTTACAAAGTTTTGCTTCCATTTTATTGTTTTATATTTTTTATTTCCCTTCCTTCTTTTCCCCAGTTCCTCTTTTCTTTTGAACGATTTCTTCCCATTTCACAATAACTATTGTACATTTTTGTCCTTATTTGGTGTCTCAGTTTCTCACACTAGGGAGACAATATGATGTTTACACGTGAGTCTGATTTATTTCACTTAAGAGTATGATATAAAGTTGTGTCCATTTACCTAGAAGTGTCTCAAGCTTATTCTTTTTATAGCAGAATAGTACTCCATCATATAAAACACTCACGTCTCCTTTATCCACTCCTGGGATTGGAATAGCTGGGTCAAATCCTAGTTTTTGAGTAGTCTCCACACTGATTTCCACAGTGGTTGCAACAGTTTACACTCCCACAAATAGTGGAGAAGAGTTCCTTTTTCCCCCACAGTGCCTTCAGCATTTGTTGTTGGTTGATTCCTTGATGACATACATTCTTTCTGGGGTGAGATGGAATGTCAGCATTGTTTTAATTTGCATCTCTCTAATAAACAGTGATGTTGAAGATTTTTCATATATTTATTTGCTGTTTGTATCTCTTCATCTGAGAAGTATGTATTCATCTCTGATGCCCATTTTTGGATTGGGCATGTAAATTTGGGTGTCTGTTTTTTTTCAGTTCTTTATATGCTCTAGATGGAAGTCCTTTGTGTAAAGGACAGCTGGCTAAAAATTTTTCCCATTCTTTGGCTTGTCTTTTCACTCTGTTGGTGACCTCTTTTTGCTGTGTAAAAGCTTTTCAATCAGATGAGAACCCAATTGTGAATCCTTTGTATTACCTCCCGTGTGATCAGGGTTTTGCATGTTAAATCTTTGCCTACACCCATGTCTTCAAGAGTTCTGCCTATTCTCTCTTGCAGTTCTATTTTAATATTTAGATATTTGATCCATTCTAATTTAAGTTCAGTGCATGATGATTGACATGGGTCTAGTTTTTGTCTTTGGCATGTAGACAGCCAGTTTTCCCAGCACCACTTACTAAAGAATCTTTCTTTCAGTGAAGAAATGCATTTGGCAGTTTTGTCAAAGATAAGGTGAGTGAGTATGTTTGGAGTTGGTTCTGCATCTTCTAATCTGTTCCATTCTATGAGACATTTTGCCATCAGGGTAACTAGAAAACTTTTGCCCTAAACTGTTTGCTACTTTCTTACTTCTTGAGGACTGGAAAATAACTGCTTTCCAAAGAGGGTGGAAACTAACAAACAGAGTGTGTCACCAATTTGGAAGAGAGTCCTACATTGATCTTTGTCAATTGATCTTCTCCAGATCCTAATCTGCACCGGTGTAGAGGAACCAGGTTCACTCTTCCGACCTGACTTGTGCCACCATCCTCACCATCATCTTCCCAGTAGAAGGGGGAATGTGAACAAAATCCACAGAGCCATAAGTTGCAGTCTAGGGTCTTAGGTTTTAAAGAACAGAAACACATTCAATCTTCCTAATGGACAGAGGTGTATATTTTAGTGCAAGGTTGTGTATAGTACTTGCGGGAATCCTATAGGAGGCAAAGTAGAGCCCAGACAAAGGAGCTGTTGTGAACAAAAAGCTCTACGTCTTCTAGTGACTACTTTGGCTTAGAAAAATTCATTTTCTCTATTTATTCACTCACTTGATGAAGATTCCTTTCGATTTGAACTTGCAAATTATCTGTAGGGGCCAGTAAGCCTTAAAATTCCACCTTAAAGTTTTATCTCAGCTCCCAGATCTACCTTTAGGAAAGAAATATGGACAAGCAAGACAAAGGTGACAAATGACAATGGCTTCTCTGTCCTACTTCCTGTCCTAAAAATACGGGGTGGGGAGATGGGGATTAAGTGAGTCACTGACAAAGCTAATGTTCTTAAAAAGGAAAGGAACACAGGTTTGGATAAAGAAGAATAAAAGTTCAAGTCCTAGGTCAATTATACATTTCAAAAACCATGACAGGACAAAGATACAGCTTCAATCCAGAATGAAATAACTGGACATACTAGAGGAAGAGGTTTTGGGAGAATGGTGCTCCAGGGACCTGTTTGCCTACTGTTGCCCTAGAACTGGCAGAGGAAACAGATTACTCAGCTTTCATGTCTTAGCTCTGCCAAACTGTGTTGGGTTGAGTGTTTGGTAATCAAGTCTTCACGAAATTTCAAGGTAGAATTTCCTGTAGACATGCATCAATTCCAACAGGTTGCCAGGGTCCTTGGTATCTGTGTGGTATAACTCCTGGTCTGTGTGTTGTGGTAGATAAATCAGGACCCAGTCATCCTGGTACATCATCCTTTGTGATGTTCAGATGCTGTGAATGTCTTCTTAGTCACGTCTTCTCTAGTGGTTTTTAGCTAGGTCCTTGCTTCAGGTGAAACCATGAAGAAGAAAGATAAGAGCAGAGAGAAAGTGACAGTTACTGGTGTTTACAGGGCCACAGGTACCGCACTAGTTAATGGACTTATAAAGGCAAGAAAGACTAACACTGTTCCCTGTCTGGTGCTGGGGATGTGCCCATCACTTATATACCACAGTGCACTCTACACTTTCACATGGTTTGTACAAGGCACTGGGAGACGGGAGAGGATGTAGCTGATGGGGCTATTCCGGGAAAATGTCACTAAAGAGGTGACATTTGAATTGGCACTGGAAAGATGAAAAGGATTTCACCCATCAGTTATGGAGGCAGGAAACTCATTCTAGGTAAAAAGGATGACTTTGCAAAAAACATGGCTGTGTGAAAGAACATGGCAAATGGCAAGAAGGACCATTTTATAGGGAATTGACAGGAAGCCCAGCCCCATCTAGTTCAAACCACAACAAAAGCAACATCTAAAGCCCATAGGAATTTCTTAATTTATGTACCTTGGCAAATTCAGAGATATATTTGAGAACAACTGGATGCAGGTACTCCAACAATATCAACTTTTTAAAAAATCTCTGTCTCTGTCCCTGTCCGTGTGTGTGTGTGTGTGTGTGTGTGTGTGTGTGTGTTCTTTTGTGTTCAAATATTCTTTTCTGAAATGATGGCAAAGATAGCCACTAGCAGCCACAGATTTGTATTAGCAAAATTAAAAGGAAAAACACTTCACCAGTAGATACATGTGAAGTGCATGGGGGAAATGTAGTGTTTGATCTCATTGGGTTACCTACCCATCCTTAAAGCAATCACTGACAGCAACAACCTGTCTGCATCTCCAGACATAAGTCACGCTCCGGGGTTCCTCAGGGTGCATGTCTACATCCCCGTATGCCTAAGGTCCTCACAGGACACAGTCATCCTGGTATAATTCTTCAGTGCCTCTTGCAAGACTTCCATATTCACAGTGTTTATTTCCTTTCTTAACAAAGTCTTTTATAGGATTTTTTTTTGTTTTCGTCTTTTTGAGACAAGGTCTTGCTATGCAGTTCAGGCTGGCCTTGAGCTCACTTTGTAGCCCAGGCTGGTGCTGACTCACAGTGATCCTCCTGCCTCAGCCTCTGAGTGCTGAGATTACAGGTGTACACCACCCAGACATTCTTAAATTCTCTTTTTTTTTTTCTTTTTGGTACTGGGAATTGAACTCAGGACCTTGTACTTGCCAGACAGGCATTTGTGCTGCTGAGCTATATCCCCAGCCCCTTTTATAGGAAATTTTATAAAACACTTTAGAGATAGTAACTCATTGACAAATCTGTTACATGAAATAAGTACAATTCTTAGCCTCATTTTTTACCTGGGGAAAGAGGAACAGAGGGACTTAGACAGCTTTTAAGTGGCAGATGTAAGGCTCTGATCAGGTCTCCTGGCCTCAGAGCAGAGGAATCACCATTTATTAAGTCCCTCCCTGAGAGGGAAAGGGATCACTGGTATGAGATACTGGTGATTTGGAAACCAAGTCAAGATGGAGTAGAAGAAAAGGCAAATGAGTCATTAACTACACCCTGGATTTGAGGACGGTGACTGTGAAGATGGGGTCATAAGGCAGAAGTTCTTCTTTGCCTCTCACAATCCTTGTGCACTACCTCCCCTTGCTGGGACACAGCACCCAATATCCCCAGCTTAAAAGAGAAAAGGTTTAACTTAGCTCACATTTCAGAGACTCAGGGTATGGCTGGCAAGCTCTGAAGCCAAAACTTCATGGTGGGAGAGTGTGACAAAACTAGTGAGCTCCTGGTGGCCTGGACCCGGGGCAGAGGAAGAACGCTGGAGAGAAAGGTGTGAGGGACTGCGTACAGTCCTCAAGGCCATGCTTCCATGACCCATCTAGACCCACCCAGGTCTGTGCTGTACTAATCTGCTAGGCAGTCCTTAATCTAATAAAGTGGACACATCAGGGGTAGTGGCCACTTTACCCAAATGCCGTAATTTTAAACAATAACATCTGAACAGTTTATGAAGCACAGCAAGTGTGGTTAGGCTTCCCCAAATTTAACATATGTCACATTACTGGCAGATGGCATGATGTAATATAAAACAGAACATCTTGGGCACATTCTAACATATGGATTAATTTCAAGATACATACTCAGCATATCAAGACCCTTTTAATATACATATTACTGCTCACAATGGTACTAACTCAGATACATTTACTTAAAAAGAGTGAGTCGACTTTAGGAAAATATCAAATACACAGCAGTAGAGTTAAGATTACCCAAGTCACATCATTTCTAGGTCTCTAAGGATGCCTCTGTGGTTAAAAGAGACACTTGAAGCTACAGTTGTCCTTAAATCTGCAGGCCAGCAATATGCAGATATGGTTCTGACCATATTATCATGAGGTGTAGTGAATGAAGCCAATATGTTTCACAGTAGAGACAATCCAAGTGACCTTGGAAGATTATACGCAAGAGAGCCTAGAACAAGAAAGGCTCCTCTGATTTTACTCTTGCCCTTCTCAGCTTACTCTGCACACACTCTCTGGAGATCATAGGGTATTAACTTCTGCTCCAGCCTGGCCTCTTCCACGACCTCAGACCTGTGCTCAAAGGCCTGCCATTCACTTCCTCTGGGATCACCAATCAGCACTTGAATTCCAGATGTTCAAACCTAGTCTCATTATTTCTTTCTTAAACTTGCTGTCCTTCATTTCCTATGTTGATGAACACCTCCGCTCCAAAGAATCTAGACCAAACCCTGGGCAGCTCCAGGACTTCTGGTCCTCCTTCCCCACCTGATTCAGTCACTCACCAAGTGGAGATGCTGTGGTTCAGCTCTTGTCTGTTTCAGTGGTCTCCAGACATTTCAAAATTCTATTTTCACCATCAGAGGCCCTCTGCAATCCCACCTTCTCCAGGAAGCCTTGCCTCTGAGCCATTTTCATGGCTCTCATATTGACAGCAGAGAATCCTTCAGTAGAGAATGCCAGGCATCCTCCTTCAGCTACCCAGAAGCATGAACACCTTGAAGTTAGTTTTTGAATTTTCCTGCCATGTCCCAAGAAGTCTCATTTATAACAGCTCTCAGAAGGGCTCCGTTGAATGTAATTTTGACCAAACCAAAAATCTCCAACACACGATCTCCCCCAATGATCAATTTTCCAACTGTTATAAACTTATCCCTGTTCACAATGTGTGTATAAATTTCATACAGATCCATATAGAGTGCTTCTCAGGAGTTTAAGGATGGTAGCAAGCCTCTGGACTTTGCTCTCAGCCAAGGGGAGCCTCTCTCTCTGACGGGCGCTTTCCTTTGCTTTGAGATTCCCATCCTTCCTCTCCAGCCCTTCAGCTGCATGTTCCCCTTCCCAGTTTGCTCTCCCCTTTGCTTCCATTACTGGCTCTCTGTTCCTCTCTGCGGTGCATTTTAATTCCCTTCTCTCCTTTCCCCACACAGCCTCATTTCTTTCTGCTCCAGCAGCAGATCAAGGCAGGCAAAAAAAAAAAAAAACCCTTTAAATATGATTTAGTAATTCAAAATGAAAATCAATCAATTAAAATTTTATTAAACTCTCCAAAGATGTTTTAATACGAATTGCCACGAACTTTATGCATGCTAAAAACAAATAGATTTTTTGGTAATTAGATGAATTTTAAAACGATCCTGAAGAAATCATTTTGTGTCGTGGCTTTTGGAAAACTGATCATTCATTAAAGTGACTTCCGGGAACTTATCTTCTTTTGCTATGTTCTCTTTATGGCTCACTGTCATCCTCTCACACACACATGCACACATACACACACACACACACATACAGGGGCACAGTTTTTTCTCCCATGCTGTGATCATTTTCACAAGCAAGTTATCTTCACCTCCTAAGTGATTCTCACAGTCTATTCTCTCTTTCATTTGTTTCTCTCTCCGTGTCTTTATTCTCTCTTCCTCATTCCCACTTCCTCCAGATTCCACCAACTCTCACCTCCTTCCTAAAGCTCTGTCTCTGTTTCTCTTCCTCTCTGTCTGTGTCCCAAGATGCATCTCTCTCCTCCTTCCCTTACGTGCCCAGGTCAGTTGGGCCTGGCCCTTTTCTGATATGGAACAGAGGGAAAGTGTAAGGGGGCCCAGGCTAACCTCAGCCCCTGCTTTCAGCAGAAAAACATGACCCCAAGGGGCTTTTCTAGCAAAAAGCCTGGCACTTACACCACTGCTGAGCTCTCTCTGTGCCCATAAATTAACATCAACAAAAGCCACAACAAAGACTTCAGGAGAACACGCAGCCCTTCAGTCAAATAGGTGTGCACATCACTGTTTAAACACAAGGGGGAAACATTTGCAGCTTCTGACTTCTTTGGTGTAGGTGTTATCCAGCATGGCTTTGCTCCTTTGATGCTCTGGTTTGCTCATGGTTTTTCCCTGTTTCATATGTGGGAGTTGGTCCCCAAGGTGCTGGCACTGAAGTGACAGAAGCTTTGAGGGAGGTTGTGGAGAAAGGAACTGAGATCCTGTGGCTTCACCTTCATGAACACAGTGATGCTGTCTCACAAGCAAGGGCCAAGTCTGGTAGGAGCAGATTAGTCCCCATAAAGCGATAAATCCTGGTTCCTCCATGATCTCTTATGTGCATACATGACCCTCCTGTATATGGATTATTTCCTTTCTATTTCTCTGCATCCTGTGACCCAACCACAGGGCCCCTACCAGGCATCAGCCTCCAGCTGTCTGTACCTTCCAGCCAGAACAGTGCACTTAATAAACCCCTATACTTAAAAGTATTTGTTATAGCCACACTAAACAGATTAAATCACTTGGCATAGTGACCAAAATTTCTGAAGCTTCCAGATAACAATTATTTTGGAGGGGAATTCAGCTATAGTTCTTTTACTGTATTTGTTTTTATTTTTTAAAAATCAAAGCATTCACCATATATTTTGAGTAGCTTTTTTTTATGTCCCAGGGCTGGTGGAGTTAAGGGAATCTTTATGTCTTTTTGTTGTCTGGGTATTAGAATCAATGTGGCTGTGAGGGAAGAAAGTATATTTACTCTGTACCCAACCGGGGATACGTTATGTTAAAACTCAAAATGAAGGACACAGGGACTACTTCATACTGGGAGCATCTATTCTTCTGGCTGTGGATAATCAAAAGGTAATGATAATTGGGTCTGTTGGCCCCTTGTGAAACACAAATCATCCCTTCTTCAGAGAACATGGGTATCAATTTACAGAGAGCCTTACACAGGAGCAGGATTCCTCTGGGTTTCCCCAGACACACTTTCAGATATTAGAAGACACACAAGTGAGACTGAAATAATTGGGGTGTGTGGAGGAAGCGGGGTTGGCTGCAGGGAAAGAAGGAGGTGCTCATTATGCAGGGTGCGTTCTTGTCATGAGTCTGGATTCAGGATTTTTCTCTGAATCTAAGTGACAGGCAGTCCCAGTCCTTGCTGTTTGGTATCTCCCTGTGTTCCATCATTCAAGGTAAGCCCTTTCTGCTTTCCAAACAGAAAATCAGAAGCAACTTTTTCAGAATCACTTGCCACACAATGGGTTTCAAGCCTCCCTTTTGAAGGTTGCCATATAGAAGTTGTCTGTGGCTTGCGAGCCTGGGGGGGGGTGGCGGGCTCCCCTCCAAAGATTATGTCTGAGTGCCTGGGTGTGCATGTGTATGTATGCGGACACCACCCATGTGATTGCGTGCACTGTTCTTTGGATTGGTGCCTGGTTCTGGCTGAGACTAAACAGAACAATGATAATGTTGTGTGTTGTCAGGTGTGTGACTATGTGTGAGCACGTGTCTAAGTAGCCATTGGGCTTTTGTGTGAAATCACTGAACAATTCCAGCTGAACACATACTATTGCATTGCTTCCAATGATGCCTTGATGCTTTCTATGGACAACAGTCTGGACCAAACTCAAGGGTGCAAACGTACAGGCACACATCGTAGTGCATGTGCATGCAGATGCTATCACGTACACAATGGATTCTTCCTTTAGGCACAAGTTGTTACTGTCTCCAACCCTCAACACATGTCACATAGAGATCTGTCCAGTTACCAAGTCACTTGTAGATGTGGGTCCAATCCAATCTTCTTCCTGTACAGTTGTTGTCATAATCTTGGGGGTGTTTGGAAATGTCTGAGAACATTTTTGGTTATCACATCACCTGTGTGTGCTACAGTATTTTCTGTCCAAGGTCAAGGATACTGATTCTTCCATAAAGTATAGTATAGGTCCTCCCTACAATCAGCCTATCCAAAATACTAGTAGTTCCCCACCTGGGAAAACACAGAAACAGGAAAGGAACTGCACACACAATTAGGGCTCGCCAAATACACCACACACACCACAAGCCAGTGCCATACAATCAATTAAGTTACAGACAGACTCACCCACACAACATTATACAAACACCAGCAAGGCAAGAAAAACACTCAGTTCATTACACCTAACATGCACACAAGAAATCGAACAAGCCAGGCTTCTTGTGGTCCATGCCTTTATCCCCAGCACTCTGGGAGCCTAAAGCAGGAGGATCACAAATCAGAGCTCAGCCTGTGTTGGGTGACTTAGCAAGAACTTGTCTTAAAATAAAAACTAAAAGGGCTGAGGATGTATGTACTCACTGTGAAGGACCTGGACTCAGTGGCTAGTACTGCAAAACAAAAAACAAAACACAAAAAATTAACCACCTAAATCGTACAGCGACAAGTTAAAGGGAAACATTATTATATACCTAAAATGTAGACATTTTTGTACCATATTTTGGTGGTGGTGGTGTGTGTATTTGTGTGTGTGTGTGTGTGTGTGTGTGTGTGTATTTCACTGGGGATTGAACCCAGCATCTTTGCACTGAGTTGCACTTCACAATTAGTTTTTATTTTGAAACAAGTTTTCATTAAGTTACTAAATTGCCCTTGCTGAACTAAATTTGTGACCCTTCTGCCTCAGCTTCCTGAAGTACTAGGATTACAGGTGTCCACTCCCATATCTGGCATGATATTGCCTTCCAAAATAGCACTAGAACAATGCTCTTGATTTTTAAAGTATATCCACATTCCTTGGGGATCTTTGTCACAGCACAGATTATGATTCAATAGGTCTAGGGTAGGGCCTAAAAATTCTCTATTTCTAACAGTCTTGGAGGGATATGTACTGACACAATGGGTCTATAAACTTGTAAAACACTTATTTTTAAACTTGGTTATTCCCTGAGATCACCGTGGCAAACTCAGAAAAATCACTGCCTTGGGGGCTGGGGATATAGCTCAGTGGAATAAGTGCTTGCCTAGCAAGTGCAGGTTCCTGAGTTCGATCCCCAGTACCGCAAAAAAAAAAAAAAAAAAAGAAAAATCACTGCCTTTTTATGTCCCCAAATCAGATTTTGATTTCATTATGAAAGGAACAGTCTCAGGCATGGGAACCTTCACAACTCCTGGATAATTTCAACAAGCAGCAAACCTTGAGAAACTGTTCCAGCTGATGACCTTTTCCTCTCTGATGTCACAGCCAGGGCAAATGGCTTCATGCAGCCCTTGGTTCTAGTGAAAGGCCCTCTTCGTATGACTCTGTCATGGGATTCTGAGTGTAAGGACACTTGCAGAGCAGTCAGGACACCTACCACACCATAAATACATTCTCACACTGTCTCCGAGGGCTTCTTCCAAACACCAATCTGATTCTGATGCTCTTATGTTTTTAACGACATGAACTTTATACATGTGACAACAGGTGAGTTTCTTTTATAATAGAAGTTTTCCATCTTGGCCGCATCTGAGATTCACCCAGGATCCCACCAGCAAATATTTTAATCCTCCTGGACTCAAATTCCTATTTAAAGACAAACCACACAGCATAAAATTAAAACTTGCTGCAGTACAGCTGGAAGCAAGAAAAGCTGACGATGTGGAGTACCGGGCGTGTTTTAAGGCACACAAAGGCATCAGGTCCAATGGCTGCTCGGTCCTCAGCACCCTCCTAACCCTCAGCCCTGCCTCTCATCGGTCCCCCTCACCGCATTTCTGGATGTTTCCTTATATGTCTTCTTGTTCTAGTCCTCTGGCGGTTTTCTTTAACACAGTGTTCTCTTTTCTGAAATGCATTGTCGCATCTTTTCCTGTTTGGAAAATTCCTATTCTCCACGGTCACCTCTTTTTTGAAATCTTTTCTGCCCTGTCATGGCAGATTTAATGATTCCTTCCTAGGCACTGCCTTGGATCCTTTAGCATGTCTCTATCGTAGCTCGTCATGATTACATTTATACCAACACAGCTTCTCCCCCTCTAATGCAGGGGCCCCATGCAGGGAGACACGCCCTACAGGATACAGGCTACCAGGTGGGACAAAGGAAAGAGTCCTCTGCTACCCTCTTCTGGGTAAGTGGATTGTGGACAGTTGCTGATCGCATGATGTCTTGATGTTTTTCCTTCTTCAATAACAACAAACAAATACAAAGCATGCTGCTGAGGTCCACTGTACAGATGAAACGATAAAATGGTGCAGAATAGTGACCTAGTAAAGGATGAATTTTGCTATTATCACATCATTTCTGTGCTGCTCTAGCACTAGTCTTAGAATACAGCAGGAAGCAAAGCAATCTCACCCACCTGAACTGGAACTGCAGCACTGTTCTCTCTGCATGTATGTGCACTGCAGTAATGACCAGAAAGCGAAGTGAAAATCATGACTGTAAAAGCCCTGCTATCTTTTCATCCAAGAGTCTCCCTTCTCAGAACACAGTCTGAGAATATGAGACAACAAAATCAACAAGCCACAGGCCCAAAGATGCCTGTTGCTGCATTAGCTACCTCAGGAAAAAGAAAGAAAGAAAACCAGGAAGCTTTCTGAACATTATGGTACATCCTTATAAAGCTATATGATTGGCTATTTAAAAGCTCAATACCAAAGATCCATGGAAAGATCAAGAAATGTTTATGGTATGCTATTACATTTGTAATGACAATTGCAAATGATTACAATGTCATTATTATTTGTCTGAATTTTACCAGCAGGTGAAAAACAATGAAAAAAAAATACGCACAAAGGAAAGAAGATGTGGTACACATTTTATGGTTATATATTTCTTATTTTTCCCTCCTTGTTTCCTAAAAAGAATCTCTCTTAAATTTACAGTTTCATAGTCATCCCTTATTTACTCTGCTCTTTTTGTTGGTATCAGGAATCGAACTCAGAGACCTTGTACTTGCCAAGTAGGTGCTTATGCCACTGAGCTATATATCCTTAGCCCAGATCTCTAGGTAACACAAGCACCATGTCTAGTCTGTAAGTCTTAGCTAGGCACTTACATGATGTAAGAACCAAGGAATAGACTGAGATGCTCAAGCCGCAGCCTGAACCCATGTGAAGCCTCATGCGCATGCGGCAGACAGGTGCAGGTACACATGGTCACACTGCAAGGGGAAGAGGAGGAAGTAGCACCGGGAGAAGGGAACAGGCACAGGCTTTAAGAGAACTGAGTCCCAGCAGCAGACTGTGCACTGTGTAGGCCGAACTGTATCCTTCCTTTATTAAAACCCCACAGTTCCTCACATGCTCCTACTAGAAGTCATAGTCCTTACAGTTGTCTTCAAGGTCCTGTGGGATCAAGGTCACTTTTCTGACTCAGCATCACACTTCCTGCCTGGTTGATTTCACTCCAGCCGCTCTGGTCACTTCTGCTCTTCCTCAGGTGAAGCATGCTGGCCCCAGGGCCTTTCCCATTAGTTCTCTCTGTCTATTCTCACCTCCAGATATGTGTCCCATCAACTCTCACTTCTCCAACGTCTCTGTTCAAATGCTGTCACTTTAGTGAGGACACGCTCCTTAAAACTGGGACTCCCAAGTGCCTCCCTGTGTGCTTCTCTGCTTTATGTTTTCCCCCAGGAGATTTTTGTTTTGTTGTTCACTAATGTGATTATTGCCAGTGCCTAGAATGATGTCTCTGGCGCACAGTAGGTCACCAACAAGTATCAGTGAACAAAAAGGTAAAAGAACCATTGAACCTCAGCATCTTTGTCTACAGAAGGTGGCATGATGATCATTTTCTCCTCACTAACGCACTGTGTCAGAGCATCTGGCACCCAGCCAGCGCTCAGAAAGCACGAACATAAGATAACTGGGCTGGGCCGTGGGCTCCATTCAATTAGAATGCTTTGTAAATAAGACAGGGTGGCTGCAAGCCCCCAGCACCTACCTGGGAGACCCAGTGCATTTTAATAAGAAAACGGACTTCTGTTTTATCCTCACTAGCTCAGGCTGTCAACAGTCAGAGGAGAGAAAAATAAAGTAAGGCAAAAAGAAATGCACCTCAGCTATTTTTGCATCCAGGAGAGTATACAGATATTTTTTTTTAAATAATAAAACCGGAAAAACAAAAGTAACCAGTTTAACAAATTAGATCCAGCTCTTGTCAAAGGAAATGTTTTCTGAGCCAATACTAAACAACCCTCCCAATGCAGTAAAAGTCTCCAAATGTGAAACTCTTGGAGTTTGAAAAGGTCTTTCTCACCAGCGAATAGGCTTCCAATAACACCCAGAAACAAGATTCATTAAAAGCTATCTTTAGCATTATCAGCGATTTTGTTATTATCCTGTGTCCTTCATAAAGTGTCCCCCAGGCCTCCACTCTGAATAACAGAAGAGGAGGCAGAGGGGAGATGGCAAGAAAAGCTGCCTTGGCCCTCCTGGGGAATTGCCTTCCTGTGCAAGGAGGATGATAGAAAACCAGAAGGAGAAAGACCAGGGAATTTAAAATATGTATTCAAACCAGGAGCAGCAGGATCTGTACAGAACAATAATAACATGCCACTGGGACACGTTTCCTAGGTGAAAGAGTTTGTGCATTCCAGATGTCAGAGAAATGACACTTGCAAAGTTTCAGTAGCAACAGAGAAGAAAAACTTCCAAATGACGGTAAAGGGCCCCCCAGGAACAGCGGAAGGCGTAGAGAGACACCCCCGCCCCCGCATGGAGTTAACTAGCAATGAATGTTTATTCTATGAATAACTGAGTGAATGGAGAGATGGAAAAATGAATGAATGAGTTGCCAGAATGGGCACATTCATGCACCTTCCGTGGTCTGCTGCCAAGGCACAAGAACTGCAAATGACATCGGCTCCAGGAACTCAGTGGGGAGGGAAGAGTCTGGGCTAGTTGGACCCATATGTACAGGTAATTAGCGAGGCGGAGAGGCTCTGGTCCTCACAGCGGCAGAGCAGGTGTGATCACCTAATTTCAGAGATTGCTGTGAGATATGTGGTAATTAATCAGCCACAGCATTCCTGAGGGATAAAATCAACAGGCAGAGCTACCTAGGAGCTTTACCTTTAGGGAACTGCATCGCCCAAACCCATGTGTTCTTTGTGAGACTGGAAAGCTGTTATGGGTGTGTGACTAACTGCCCGCAAACCAACAGTGTGCCAGGAATGTGTTCGGTGTGATACCTCAAGCATGTGAACCTCCTAACAGCCCCTGAAGATGAACCTGAGAGCTTGGTGATCAGGAGAAGGCACTGTGGAATGCCTTCTAGCTCTCTCATCTTCGCACTGAATAGACTTAGGTAGGTAGCTGTGACCACTCTGTGGCCCAGTTTTGTCATCTGTAAGATGAGGACAATAGTCGTGTGTGTGTGAGAGGAACTTCTGTGAGCATTAAATGAGTTATTGCAGTGTAGCACTGAAAATACACCCATTGCAATTAATGCTTAGGGAATGTCATTCTGTTTTATAAATGAGAACATCAAGACCAAGAGACTGAGTAAACTGGCTAAAGCTGCACAGTGATTATGTGGGACAGCCAGAATGTAAACAGGACCGTTTGGTCTCCCAGGTCCATCCTCCTATCACATTGTTCATCAGAGTTTTTTGTCTAGGAACCAAAAACCCAAAAGCATACAGAAACACTTCATCTCTGCATGAGCTGTTACATTCCCATTTGGGAAGACTAGGAATACAGACATCATGGATACCAATGACGCTTAAGAAATGAAATCTATGAAATCTGGGTTTTGATTGGCTGTAAGGAAGAAGGAAAGAGAGAGATCAGAAGAACTCTGAATATTCTGGCTTGGGTGCCTGGAAAGGAAGGAGGATGAATCCACTGGGACAACAGGCTTCAGAAAGGAAGATGAATACACTTGAACCTTAGAGTCTCAGCTTTGCGCAGTACCTCCAAATACCCAACAAGGTGCATGGTCTTGAACTCAGTTCAGCTTCCTGAGCAGATACACTTCCCTGAGCCAAGTGTGGCAGAGATCTCCTGAGTAGAGACCCTTGTAGGGAAGATGCACTGGGTCTGGCTGAACATGCTTAGAAAATACTTAAGGGTGGGAATAGAAGGGAAAAAAATCTTTGAAAAGTGAATTGAAATGGTTAAGTTTCAAACAGGAAATGTGTTCCCAAGTACCAGTTTTACCCATAATAAAATGCATACACTGTGTGCCAATCAGCTATTTTGTTCTGATAGATAAGAGACACACAGTAAAAGTAAAATGTTCTAATAACCCCACAGGTCACTGTGCTCATAAGCACATATCCTTGGAGTGTGACATAGCACAGAGAGGTTATGGCTTCAGTTGATCTCAGTTGCTGTGTGTTTCACAAGGTGTTTATACATCTTTCTACCCTGCGTGATACCTAAACAATGCTGATAAGAGTGTGTGGGTTCCAATACTGACTTCGAGATCTTATGTTTTTCTGAATCCATATTCCATTATTGTCTTATTGCTGAGACACGGTATCAGACACCCAAAATTAAAAGGGGAAAGGTTTATTTAGCTCACAGTTTGTGGAGGTTTCAGTTCATAGTCAACTGGCTCCAACTCAGGGTGACACATAGCAGAGGACGACAGTTCATGCAGGTGGAAGACAGCAAAAATGGCAGGAGAGAGAGAAGATAAGTCTGTTTCTGTCTCTTATATTGAAGGCAGGATACCTGCCCTAGAGTGGTATAGCACTTACAATGTTAACCCCAGCACTGGACCATGAATCAGTTAGTAACTCTAGATTCAGCCACCTATGTGAAACCTGACACTCATGACTGGCATGAGGCTTTGGGGGGACATCTGGACATAAACTGTAACAATTATGAGCTGAACATCACTGACTAATGAATCTCAAATCACAGGCTAGCTGAGCAATCTCAAGGAGGAAAGCCAGGGAAGACGGACCAGTTAGAGAGCATTCAACCTGTTGTGGAGCCATATATGTTGCCACAGAAAAGTCTGGTATGAGGGATGAGGCTGTTCTGTCTTCTAAAAGGGGTTACCCAAGATGCAGCCACTGTGAGGGATGAGCACTGGGCTCCTCCCAGAGAACACAGAGTTAGTGAACTGCAGACCTTATCTGCAACATAAGGCACATTTGGGTTTGTCAGACTTGCAAGAAAAGGACAGGGAAGGAAAATAAAAAGATGGGATGTAAATTCAAGTTCTTGTCCTACAACATCTTGACTAAGAGATCCTAAGGAATACTTTCACCTAATGTCAATTTCAATTTCCTCTTCTTTCTGTGAAGTGATAAAGTATATCTCAGTGCCATAGTAAAAGTCTTAGCATCTGGCCTACAGTCATTCCAAGAGTCTGCAGAAGAATACACCTGCAGACAATTGAGACACTAAAATTGCTTCTAAGCAGGAATTTGTCAAACAACTTGTGTATAATAGTTTAATACATGTTTTATTGTGCTTTCAGATTATAAAAAGACTTAAATAGAAGGAAAATCCAGATTAAAGAAAGCTTACAATGCTAGGAATGGTGGTGCTAGATGGTAATTCCAGCTATTTGAGAGGCTGAGGCAGGAAGATTCCAAGCCTGGATAACTTAGTAAGACCCTGTCTCACAAAAAGGAAAGACCTGGGGATTTAGCACAGTACTGCCCAGATTCAATCCCTAGTATGGCAGAATGAATGGGTGAATAAGCACATGATAATTTACAACTATCGAGAGCCTACCTGGCCCGTTACATTACCTCTAATGACCAAAGCCACAAGGCGAGTATAATAGTACATAGCTGAAAGGTAAGGACACTGCAATTCTTTAAAAATTGTAAAAGAGTGCTGGAAAAGAAAAACAGTGGATGTAGTCATAAGACTAAATGACAGAAAAATATTTCAAAAATACTGCTTTATGTGGAAAAAGTCTTTCTAAACATGTAGTTGTATACATTAAAATAAGTTACTCACGTTTTAAAAATATGAGTCAAAAGGCATGGACAGTAAAACATAGCCTGGCATAGATAAAGGAGAGGATGCAGAAGTTCACTCTACTTTCTGTGTTTTCAATGGACACTTTATCCCTCAGCTGCCAGCCCAGAGAATGGGCATGGGTTTGACACAGAGCTTTTCCCACCCGCTGGAACTACACCCTTCGTTTTGCCCTATCTCATACCTTTTGTACAAGATACCACCAATCCCTTTTGGAAGAAGATGTAGTTGAGACCTTGCCAATCATTAAAAAGATGCACAAGGGGTGATCAAAATATATGATGTGCATTTAAACAAGTGATTTTTTACAGTAAAAGACCCATTTCCATGAATCCTACTCAAAAGACTCCCCTTTGCTTTTTTTTTTTTAGTACTGGGAATCGAACTCAGGACCTTGCACTTGCCAGGCAGGCGCTGTGCCGCTCAGCTGCCTCCCCAGCCCTCCTCTTGGTTTTAAACACACTCATCCCACTCTTCTCATCACTTTGTGAAGCAGTCCTGGAAGTGGTCTTTCAAGTTTCCGAGGCATGATCAAAATTACAGTGAATGCTGCAGAGCGCCATCCAACAGAAAGGCAAGGTGGTAAAAACCAGCCAAGTGTCCTCATCTGCCTCACTGATGGGATCCGGCACTGTGTGACTTCAGGCTCTTCCTCAAAGTCAAAATGACCATGAAAGGCAGGTGTTTTACGTGGATTCAGGACAAGGAGGCTGTTATGACTGGTCAATTAAAGACACGTGTGTCACTGGGCATCTACAGATACTCCTGCACTTGCAGTGCTGTTGCATCCTTATGTACTTATCCTAAGTTTAAAATACTGTAAATCAAAACTGCACTGATTGCATCTAACATACAAACCCCCTAATCTAGCAGTACAGTGAATGATAAGGCACCAGCTGTCGGCCCCCAGGATGGCAAAGTTGACTGGGAGCTTGGGCTCCCTGCCGTTGCCTGGCACCATGTAAGAGTATCACACCAAATACCACTAGCCTATGAAAAAGTCCAAATTCAAAATTCAAAGTGTGGTTTCAACTGAATGAAAGTACACAGCTTCTGCAAAGTCAAAAAATTACTAAGCTGAACCATTCACCATAAGCGGTCTATACTTAGGTACAGGTACTGAGTGTATATGAAGACAACTGTGTCCAGCACTTTTTTCCACTCCACAGGGCCTGCCTGGGCAGACCCCGCCCAGGGATGTGGGGGAGCATGCGGTAGGTTTTGGGCTACTCACACGCCTGAATCTTGTCCCCTGAATCAGTAAATGGCCCTTTCCAAAGGGAAAGGATTTCACTCTTCATCTGATGGCTGCCTCTGCTGGAAAATCCCTGCAGGCTCTGGAAACCTTCCTCACAGTCAGTGGAAATTGCAGGTCTTAGAGTCCAAAAGGGAGGCAATTAGATGCTGTCAGTTAGCAAACATTCCGCCCACTTAAGCCCCTAGGCCTGGGCAGATTTACAAGACAGCAGGGAAGCCATTGTTTTGCCAAGAGCCCCACTGTCACAGGATTTTACTGCAGCTTCAGCTCTCCTTCACCTGGGGCGTGATAGGCCAGGTCCTTGGAAGGAAGCAGCCAGAGCGGTGGGGAGTTCCCCGCTGGCATCTGCCTCTACCTCCTTGGCTGCTGTGTCCCTTCTCCCTGATCCTTCCTTTGAGCTCTTTCATGGGTCTCCCAACTGAGTGACTGCAGAAACCAAGTGCAGGTGTACAATAGGTGTACAACTTGCTGCTGTACAACATCATTTCTCTTCAAGAAAGAACTGTTGAATGGCAAGGAGTGCAACAAAAGGAGACCTTCCCCACTCAGTCCAGAGAACTGAAAGGTGATTGATTCCAACAGATTTATATTGACCATCTATAGTGGCCAGACGCAGCTGTGAGCCCCAGAGGTGCACCTTTCAGGATGATGAAGAAGACAGCACCAGGCTCTGTGGTGCTTGTTTTTCATAGGACAAGGCAAGAGAGGAGGAGGAACTTATGGTACGAAGCTCTCATATTTCAGAGAGAAGAAAGAGCTACAAAGAAAGTGCTGGTGTGGTGAAATCCGGGGTGTGTGTATATGTATATACGATGCATGCGCTATCTTAGCAACCGTGGTCAGAGAGATCCCTTGGAGAAGGCTTTAGAGTTAAAAGCTGAATAACGAGAAGACAGAACATATAAAGATCTGGAGTTGAAAATTCCAAGCAGAGGGGAAAGAAGGGTCAAAAATCCTTAATAACTGCCAACAAATACAAGCTGGGATAAAAAAATACAGTGAATTTTAAAACGATCTTTAAAAGTTTTTAATGGAAAAGGCATATTCCCATTAGTTCTCCTCAAAACACCCCCCTCACTTCTAACGATGTATTTCCTAACTCTTCCCACTTTCTGAAGTAGCTCTACAAATGCTGTCTTATGTCTTTAGTTGCTCTGTTGTGGATGTCTCCATACCCTGGGTGGCTTCAAAATACGACCTTTTCATGGTCATTTTGACTGTGGGGAGAAGCTAGTTGCATGGTGCCAGATCTGATGAATAAGCGGTTGAGGACACACCAAAATGTTTCTATCTGACAGATGTCACAAATGTTTCCTCAACAAGAATTGACTGTAAAATTCAGTGAATGTTTAAATTTTTAAAATGCAGTACAGCAAAAGATACACTGCCCTCAGTACCCCTCAGAGTAGCCGTCCTTTCTTTAAATACACCTCTCCCATCGTTTTTTTAATGGGTCTTTTACTAGAATGAGTTTTTAAATTGAAGCAATTCACTGTATCTTTCAATCACACCTCATAGTTTTCCTAAAATGGCATTTTATGCTGCATCTGCAAGTCATCTGCATTCATCTCTGTGCTACCGGTGGTCCACATGGCATCTTGGGAAACAGTGAGCTACATCATCTCTCAGTTCCCTCTTCTCTGACACTGTTGCACCCTGTGAATCCCACTACGCAAAGCTGATATCTAAATGCAGTGAGGGGTTTGGAGGGAACGAAGGAGCTAGGAGCTCAGGGTCCTTCCCTTCTCTGTCCCCAGCCTCTAAATGTGCTTCTTATCCTCCTGCTTTATCAGGGCTCAGAAAACAAGGATCAAACCATGAAAAAGTTCCTCTTCATCTCTCTTCATCACTTCCCACCTCCAGACCTTTTCAGCCTGTATATTCTGGAGAGAAAGAAGAGATGGGAGAAGACAGAGGAGGATCAGAATAGGGCACTGTAAACCAGCGGTTAATGTTTGCAGACTGAGCCATTTCCCTGGGCTCTTGGTGGGGCTTTGCACCCCTCCTCCTTAGCAAATCACTGCAGCTTTCCCTTAGAATGCAACAATTCCCGTTCTATACTATTCAGCCATAATTTGAAGTCCACTGCTAATTCCCAGGCAAGAATTCTCCATGTGCCTATGGGTCAAAGCAGTGCCTTCTGCTAACATGGTTTTTTTTGTTTAGACCATGTGCACAGGAGCTCTTTTAGTTTTTGGCAGCTTTGGATTTTTAGATGCAATGGTCTCCTGGACCCCTGGTCTCACAAGAGAACACATAAATATATCCTAGCCCAAGGCATTTTAGGTTTAGAACCATGAACATTTTGATTGCTCATTGTTGTAGGGAGTTTGTTGTAGGCCGCTGAGTTAAGACAGAAATATTATAGGCTGTCAGAGAGGGCCAGGCCCTTGAAGGAGCCAGTAAAGAAGACAAGATATCTTGCAAATGGAGAGAAAGGTGCAGCTTCCAGCCAGACTTCAAGACAAAAGATTAAATAAACACACCCACACATCTCTCTAGGGAAGGACATCAAGGGATTGATATTCTAAATAGGTAGCAAGCACCTTGAAGCGATCACCTTTTCCCTTACAGGAAAAGCCCCTGGTCTGTATTCGTGCTCGCTTCCCCATTTGATCCCGATTTAATCAATTTAACTGAACACTTGTAATCTTGTTGGCTGACCATAGTTTTGTCATATCTCATGCCCGGCTTGTGATTTTCCATTTCCCCCCCACCTTACCTCATGGTTTTGCTCTATAAAAGTCCCTAGAAAAGACAGGTTCCTGGGAAAAACACTCCGGCCCCCTTCTGTCCCACTCTCGGACAGACACTTTCTTTCCCTCAATAAATATATTCTGCTCTTAACCACCTCCGTTGTTCCTAAAATTCATTCTTCGATGTTAGAGAACACGAACTCATCCCAGATATTGTTCAGGTTGGGAGTTTTTTCCCCCCTCTATCAAGTTGACCCAAGCACTGTGAAATGTGAAGAAGCGTGGTGGATCATACCCAGTTTATCCAGCTGTATGCTCCTCCCCTCCAGTTGTAAAAGCCAAAATTCTCCAGATATTATCAAATCTCAGAGGGAGGAAATCATCCCTGGTTGAGAAACAACCCAAGCCTCACACCAAAAGAAAAAACAAAACAAATCTTCATTTGCTTGAAGCTAAGGATATTTTTCTGCATCCTTTGCACTGTTTAAAAACAAAATTACAATGAATTTAAACATCTTGATTGGCTTTTAGTTGAGCTTCTACAGTCAGGCTGCACCTCACATTATAAAATGGAGTGAGTGTTCCAGTGAGCTGAGCAGAGAAGTTTGGTTTTATAGGCAAGAGGGTTAAAGAACACAGAAACACAGGGAAAGAGCAAATTGGTCCTTTCAGAGTTACTTTTCTTTGGGAGTTAAAAAAGAAGGGACTTCCTTAGAGTACCTGCTCAGGCAAATGAGGCTCCCTTGTTGAGTTGAGGTGAATCTCCGCTTTCATTTTTGTTTGGAAAGTTGGCCTGTTTCAGAGTTCAGTGTAATTATATGGTACCTAACATGAGTGGGTGACTTCAGTTTGTTTTGAGAATGGGGATTGCTTGGCCCTAACGCAAGAAGCTGTTCCAAACAATAGCCTCCTATAAACTCTATAGGACAACACAATCCTCAAATTGCAATTTCAATCACTTTAATGAAGAGTAATTTTAGAGATACTTAGTCTGTGGACTCTGGTCAAACTTCTGTCATTATATATTCATTGAGGACAAGCTGGAATTAAAGCTCATAGAGCTTGGGAAATATTAAACCTGCTCAAAGTTGCAGCACAGCAAGACGTGTTGCTAATAACACAAGTGCTTGGAAATTCTTCCCCATGAATGACTCTAAGACCTATAAGACCATAGATGAATTTACTAATTAAAGTTTAGCAGTGTTACAATTATTTTCTGGTCAAATACGCAAAAGTTGTCTGTGCTGGGAGCATTCAGAATTAATGCTCTGAATCATAACCTAAGGTAATGGAACAGTTGGTAAAGTCTATAGATCAAATGACAATGTGGCTTACCTTGAGATTAGTGACTCAAGAGAAAATACATTGTTCTATGTCTTTTGTAAACAACCTTCTGCCTCACCTCACCAAATTATCTTATTTAACTTCTTAATGTAATTGAATGATCTCAAGACAAACAAGACAGCCTGATACTCAGAAGAGCAGGGGAAAAAGAGAACAGACAAAATCTTGTCTTGAAAGTGTCCAGGTCCTGTGAATTTCTGAGTGATCTTTCAGAAAAGAAGAAAAACCAAACGTCATGAGTGCCAAACCAACATTACAAAAAGCGCTCAGTGCCTTTAAATGCAAACTAATCTGGGGGAGGATCTTTCCTGCTCCACTTGTAAACTGAGCACCTTCTGTGATCTTATTCCTCAGAGCCTCAACTCTTTTCTGTAGAAAATGCTAACAAATAACACACATGAGGGTAATCTATGAGCAGTTCTGAACATGCCCATTAAAACCGTAGCTTATCTAATACCCAGCTCTTGGGCTCATATGATGGATAATACTCAGAAGCAGCTAATCACCCAAGCATGGAATGTGCAGTCTCATGAAGCAGATTTCATCCTCAGCATTGATGCAGGAATTTCCCAGTCATGTATAACTTGGTAAATTGATGAGATCCTGTTGTAGTACCTCTACTATTTCATTTTCTTACTTATTATGACCAAGGTAAGTGTTAGATGTGTCAGTGGACTGAACTGTACAATCTTGCAGGAAATTACACATGGCCGAAGATCCGGAAACTTCCGGTATCTGTGAAAATCTCAAAGCTTTTAAGTTATGTCACAACCAAATATATTTATCCACAATTTTTATGTCTTTTCACCTCCCTTTATCTTTTAATATAAGATCCATTGTAACAGTTAGCTTTATATCTCAATATTGATATAAATGAATATCAAAGAAGGAATGTGGGAAACATTACCTAAGGACTGAAAAAGTAACTTTGTTTCTCTTTTGTGGAAAGAGTTCGCATGCTTTTTGTGGTACATGTGGCACTTGCATTGCTTAGAGGTACAACTTTGTTATTGCCATGACTTAAGAGATTAAACGTGGTTTAAGAGGACATGTGTAAGGGCCAAATTGAAAAGACAGCTTTATTTTGGCTTTGTTGTGTGTCAGCTTGTCATAAGTGAACTATGCTCCACAGAATTCATGTTTTGGGGAGTTTTTGATTGCAGTATGCCACAAGGAAAGTGCTTGGAAGAACCAGATTACAGTGGGGAGGCAGCAGTCACTTTATGGCTGTTGTGGGTGGGATCCAAAATGTCCCAGAAAAGGGCTCCCTGTGTTGAAAACTTGGTTGATAATGGGATTTGGAGAGGTAATTGGGTTATAAGCAGTTAGTGGAAGCGGTGGTAATTTGATGGCATTTTAGGAGCTGATAGAAATAAGAGATGCTACCTGGGTTGGAGGGAGTAGATTATGGGCCCTGGCTTCTTGCTGCTGGCCTCTGTCCTTCCCTTCCTTTAGCACTGCCCCTCTTTTCTTCGCTCAGCTCTGCCCCTCCTCTCCCCTCCCCTT
>PVLD010010907.1:0-68159 GCA_004027595.1 Dinomys branickii | reverse complement strand
CTGTCTGACTAAATTTGCATGTCTGTATATGGGTCCATACATCTACAATTCGAAGATATCAATGGATAAAACAACAACTACTGTTGAGACCATATCACCTTGTCTATAGATTAGTTGTGATTGTACTATTTTCTATGATAATTGGTGTCTGTTTGTCAATATGTTTTTGTACTTTTATGTTTCTAAAATTAAAAAAAAATAAATAAAAAAATAAAATAAATAAAAATAAAAAGTTATGACCTTTGTTAATCAAAAGAACTTGGTGAGTCAAAGTCGATTGAAATGTTTTTCTCTCTTCTCCAAAATATACAATTCCAAATGAAATAAACATGACCGGAACTCAGCTTTCTTATTACATTTAATCTCTTGTAGGTCCAAATGTAGAAACTTCGAAAATGCCAAGCGATCCAACAGAACTAAACTTTTTCTGTTGCTTCCTTTGTTATTTCAACTGCTCCGAAAAACACAGCTTTTCCTTTCCCAACTGCAGTGATTTGCTTTTATGCAGATTTGTCTACCTGGAGCTTCCAGCTGCCGCTAAGACCTCGTGCACCAGGTTCCGCTGGTGGCAGCCTGTGTTCTCTGGGGAGGACTACGACCAGTGGGCAGTCGATGACATCATTATTCTATCAGAGAAGCAGAAACAGGTCATCCCAGTTGTCAACCCAACCCTGCCCCAGGTAAATCTCCAGTGCTGGAACTGCGAGGAACAGAAGATGGTAAAAACAGATGAGACAAAGAACTGTTAACTTCCTAAAGTAGTTAGTGTTTGACACTGAGTTGTGTAATACAAATTTAAGTTTTTGTATTTATTTCCTGTGACTTCTCTAGGCCAGTAGTTGACAGGTTACTTAGATGCAAAAAGACTGTCAAGTCTGGCTAAGTCATCAAGCAAAATTGTTAGTGTTTTATAAAGTGATTGACACAGAAATGGGCTAAAGCTTTTGGTTATTAAATCATCAGGGCAAAATGTTAGACAGTTAATCTATTATTTCTTCTGTATTTTACTAGAACTGCAAATGGTACATGTCATAAACTGTTTTCAAAGCTATCTAACTGCTTTCCTACTTCACTTGTATCATTTCCATTAGAACTTTTATGAGAAGCCGGCTTTTGATTACCCTATGAATCAAATGAGTGTGTGGTTAATGTTGGCCAATGAAGGCATGGGTAAAAATGACAGCTTCTGCGCTGCCACACCCTCGGCCATGGTGTTTGGAAAATCCGACGGAGATCGATTTGCAGTAACTCGAGATTTGACCCTGAAACCTGGATATGTGCTGCAGTTCAAGGTATTTATGCATAAACATCTTCCCAGAGCAGGTTAAGGAGCAAAAACATCTTCCGGATTTATAAGGGATTCCGTGATCTTAGAATGACAATAGTTTCCAACTCTACACATAAAGAAAACAATTTATCAGAGTTTTTGTTTAATGCTTGATATTTTGGGGGGGTTCGTTTTGGGGGGGGCTTTTTGGTGGTTTTGAGACAGGGTTTCACTGTAGAGTTCAGGCTGCCCTGGAACTCACTTTGTAGCCCAGGCTGGCCTTGGATCTCACGGTGATCCTCCTGCCTCAGCCTTCTAAATGCTGGGATTGGGCTGGGGATATAGCTCAGTGGAATAAGCACTTGCCTAGCAAGCACAGGGTCCTGAGTTCGATACCCAGTACCGCAAAAAAAAAAAAAAAAAAAAAAGGCTTTTGGGGCTGGGGATATAGCTCAGTGGAATAAGCGCTTGCCTGGCAAGCGCAGGGTCCTGAGTTCGATCCCCAGTACCGCAAAAAAAAAAAAAAAATGCTGGGATTATCAGTTTATCAGTTTTTAAGAAGACCCAAAAGATACATATCATTATATTTCCTTAAATGCTTAGAGAATTCTTCCATAATTAAAAATAAAATTGAGTTAAAGGACTGTTACCTGATCGTGGCTTAATGAATCCTATGTTTCTGAATGGTGCTGAATACATTCAGTTTTTCAGCTTACTAGTAGTTTTGGACCTGTGACTTATTATATACTTTTACTATAAGATTTTCAAACAATTCTCTTCACCTCAGTACATTTTTACTCCACTTAACATTGTTCTTCTAACAGCTCATTTTCTTTTAGCGCTGTGATATCAACATACACAGCAAGTATTTACTTTGACAAGCTCCTGTCTCAGAACCTTAATCAAAATTTTATTGTGTTTATAATAAAATCCCATTGGTGAATTCTGGGGTCGAAAGTAATGCAGTTTTAATGAGCTAGCACAACTACATGGTCTTCATATAACGGCAGGATGCAGATGCTAAATAATTTACAAATGGAATTACTAAAAAGATCAGATGTTTATAGGAAGCTCTTCAAATATAATTTCCCCACGTCTGTAAACAAGGAAGTTAGTCATAAATAATATGATTATTAATATATTACCCTTGTTTGGGTTTTGACACCAGAGGGTAATAAAAATTTATTTTTTTGGTAACAAAAAAGTCAGTAGCCAATACATTTCCAGAATACTTTGCTGCTTCTCATCTGACACTTTTTCAATTTACTTAGTCATGAGACCATGGTAATAATATAGGCATTAAATTCTACAAGATGATATGTGGAAACTTAAATCTAAGAAGTTGTAATATACAAGGACTTGAAAAGAATGCACAGTGCTTGAAAAAAGTCTTAGTTTTTGCACTATAAGCAGAAAGCTACTGATTTTTAGTTATTAGTTAATAATAGATATAAAATATGGATTATTCAGTAATTGATAAATAATGTATATCTGAAACCTGTATATAAAAACTATTGGTGTCATTTGTACAGAAATGCCCAGTGCTGGTGCATGTTTGTAGCTCTCTGCCATGTGACAAACACTGAGTTCTAGGTATGTAGAAAGAAAAACGGGGGCCCTCATCCTCAAGATGCTCAGAAGCTAGAAATGAGCAAAAAGCAAACAGTCACAGTGCAGTCACAGGATGCTGTAGTCGTAGGAGGCTCTGGATGCTATGGAAGTGCCCTGCATAGTACCTGACATGGGCCGGGTACTCAAAACACATTTGTCAGCAGAGGGATGGATGAGTGGATGGGTGGGTGGATGGGTGGGTGGATGAACAGGTGGATGTGTGGATTGTAAAAGCTTCTGAAGTTTTAACTACCTGAAGGAAGAATGTAAGGGAAGGAATTCCAGACAGAAGTAATAAAGCATCCAAATACAGGAAAGTGCAAATGAGATCGGCAAATTTGCAAAAACTCTGCGGAGCAGGGGATGTGATCAGCCCAGATAAGCTGTAAAGCTGATTTTGATTTGCATTGTATTTTATATGAGTCACTTGGACATTACCCCAAGAGTGATGAGTCATGAAAGATTTTTAATCCTTTGAATGCCAGAATCAGACTTGTATTTTAGAAGGATCATTCTGGCAGCAATATGGGTGTCTACCTAACAGGAAAGGAAAGCTTGTCACCAAGCACATTCATACAGAAAATATCTATAAAGTCTGTGTGTTCCAGGGACTATTGGAGGCTATGAGGCAATATATAAATATGGAGCAGAAGGTGGAAGGTGGTTACCATTTTACAAAGTGATGTCAGATCAGCCTCACTGGTAAAATGTTATTTAAGCTACAACCGATAGAAAGTGAAGGAGGGAATCATGCAGCGTGCTAGGAAAGGTAATTCCAGGTGCAGGGAACAAGAAGTACCAGGGCTTTAAGGTGGAAATGTTCTTGAAATTGGTCTAGAAACCACAAGGACGCCATTGTGATCAGAGCAGAGAAAGGAAGTCAGTAGGACATATAAAAAAAACAGAAATTAAGCACAGACTTTGACTTCTGTTTTATTCAAAATTGCTGACAGAGAGATGACGTGCACCAACTCAGCTCTTAAAGAATCCCTCTGGTGACTATGCTGGGAATAATATGCTAGGGCTGCAACAGATACCAGAAGGGCAGCCATTGCTGTGACCCAAGTAAGACATGATAGGCGTGTGTGATGGTGGAGGAAACAGGAAGTGAGGAAATCAAGGATGCAGAACTGTAATACAAGTGAAAAATGGCCAGGAAAGGCCCAGTTTGGGTTAGAAAGATAAGTAGGTAAGACTGAGAAATGTTGAAGGGAACAGTCAGTCAGTATTGGTGATCTATTGTGTGATAGAATATATATATATACATATACATATATATATAGCTGAGTGTATAGCTATATATATATGGTATGTATATATATATATGTATATACACACACATACATCCCAAATGGAAACTTGAAGATGAATTATGAACTTAGCACACTTCACAGTGTGTCTACAGCACCTCATTACCTAATGTTTAAAACACACACTTGGAAGTTCCCCCAGCTTGCCTGCTGTAGCCATGTAGTGTTCACATAAATTCAAGAGAAGAGGCTGTGTGTGCCCACTGCAGCTGCCATCCCAGATGCCGAAGGGTCTTGT
This sequence comes from Dinomys branickii, assembly GCA_004027595.1. Classification (NCBI taxonomy): domain Eukaryota; kingdom Metazoa; phylum Chordata; class Mammalia; order Rodentia; family Dinomyidae; genus Dinomys; species Dinomys branickii. The sequence continues at coordinate 63,733 of PVLD010010907.1, read as the reverse complement.
TACTAATGGGCAGTGCAACCAAAGGTATTTGTGTTAGAAGAGTTTTATCATGTATTTGAGGTGGTCAAATCTGTAGTTACATTCTTGACATTTTACTACATGAACTTGAATAAATCACTCATAATAAAATTTCTGCTAGTCAAATTCTAAATCCTAAGAGATTCTTTTTAGCTCTGGTTATGGAAATAAATGAAAATCCAGAATTTTCTTCATTTTAAAACACAATGAAGCTACCTTATAGTTACATGGACTAACTGGTCTACCTCATGAGCTCTGAGCCTTTGTTATTTGCCTGTAGATCACCTTTGTGTTGTCCTTTATTCTTTGGTCTTGATTATAGTTGGTTCCTATCGTATCAGGCCCACAACCTCCTAAACGAGTATATGGGTGAACAGTTTAAATAAAGAAACAAATAGCATAGTTTTGGGGGCTCCAGGAAGTTCAAAACTGGGAGTAAAGATAAAGAGCTCCACCAGAGAGCCCACATTTATTTCATGTCAAACAAAGGAAGGGGATACTGAGGCAAGGTAGGAACTGAGCAGGACTTTGGAAGTTCAAGGACTTCTCCAAACAGTAAATTTTGCCAAATAAAAGAACTGTTTGATCTCTAAGGCTGGCGTCTTTATTGCTCTGGAATAGGGTGTGTCAGCAGTCCTTGTCTTTGGCTGCCTCAGCTGTGATGTCATCTTGACTTAAGAGCACTGTGCACATGAGCTTTGCCAACACAGCCAGAGGTCACTTCATAGTCAGCAATTCAGCCCTTACATAACCTGATCATCTCCAACACTTACTTCAATTTTCCATCTAAATTTGAATATTCTTATCTATAACATTGCATGCAATAGCATTTTATTATAGCTTCAGCCAACAAATGAAGTAAAATATGAACAGATCACTCATACAAGACATCATGGATAATGTCTGTTTAATTGATGCTGTAACAAAAACTTAGCTCTTTCACCTAAGGACACTAATTTCTTACTGAGCTTTGGCAGAAAAAGAGGCGTGTTCCACAGGAAGCGGAGGCACTGCCCTCTCTCCCAAGGACCGAGTTCTAAAGAGGGTGCTGCTCGTCCATCTTCTGCTCCGCTGTTTCTGCTCTCTGCAGGGAGAAGAGAGCAACTTTTTAAAGTCTTATCTTTTGTCTGGGATGCCAGAACCACAATCATTGTACTCTCTCTTCTGTAAAACCGGGAAATCCAGCTTTCTGTTATAAAATCCTTTTCTGCCTACACAGAGAATTCCAGAATCTGTGGGAGGGTCTTGATTGGGATTGGGCTAGGTGGTTCTTACCGTAAATTTCATGCAGACCCAATAGAAAGGGCTCTGCCTGTGGTAGCACCTAATTTCCTACATGATGTCTTGGAATCAACTCCCTGTATAATTCTTTTCTCCCTTTGAACAGCTAAATATAGGGTGTGCCAGCCAGTTCAGCAACACAGCCCCAGTTCTCCTCCAGTACTCCCATGATGCTGGGATGTCCTGGTTTCTGGTGAAGGAAGGCTGTTTTCCAGCTTCTGCGGGCAAAGGCTGTGAAGGGAACTCCAGAGAACTGAGCGAGCCCACTGTGTATCACACGGGGGACTTTGAAGAATGGACAAGAATCACTATTGTTATTCCAAGGGCTCTTGCGTCCAGGTAAGGTAACCCTTCTTCCTGTGATACAGTTGCCATTTCTTGGGAATGTCGATATCTTTATTTCAAATACCTCAGTAACCAAAAAATATTTGTGTTGTCTGGCTGTTCCTTACTGAAATTATGATTCTTGAGGAAAAGCCTGCTAGGAAAAAATTTCCAAAATAGGGGGGCGAGAGAGAAAGAGATGCTTACACACACACTTATAAGACACATTTACTTATTCCCTCATTAATTCATTAAACAAACATGTACTGAGTACTTGCTGTGTCCAGTACTGCTATGAAATCTGAGTATACAGCAGTAAGCTAAAAATACTAAAGGCTGGGCGAACTGTAAAGCATTGTTATATGTAGCTTTCACTATATAGAAATTTTTTAAGCATTTAATGCCTCCTTATATGATGTTGTGGTAGCTTGCCATGTACACAATCCCTTTAAATGACTATTAAAACAATAAGACAATAGAGAAAAAGATTAAAAATCAATAAATGGGACAAGATGAAAGGACTGAGAGTTTGAAGTGAACCTGTTGTATTAATAGAGCAATAAGTTTAACTGTTAGCTTCCTGGTAGCTACAACAAAAGGGAAAAATATGGGATAATTTAGTTCTCGTTGTTGAGCAAAATGAAATCAGGCAGACACATTCTGGCTTTTGAAGGAGTGGTACACTTTTTCCCAGGCTTGAAATTCTAGAATAAATGTGTAGCATCTTTGGACTAGATAAAGTAGGTAACACAAAGATCAGTATTTTTAACTTCTGTTGTTTGACAAAAGATTTAAAAAAAAATCTTCAAAATTTTTCTACATTCTTCAAGTAGACACTTTTTAATTGAACCCTGGAACATAACATTAACTGTGACTCAGTTAAGCCTTTTGGGTTCAGAGCTGAGATGATGTAAGCCTGTTTGCCCTGCTCCCTGATGATGTAATCATGGCTGAGATACTCATTCGCGTCAGTCAGCCATGCTTCCACCTTCTCTCCTTCCTGGAACAAGGTAGGTTGATGTTTACCTGCACCCTTTAAACTTCGGCATGGCATAATGTAATGTGAATGGACGTGAAACATGACTTTAAGGTTCTATGTGCACCTTGCCATGTTCCCTGCTTCATGGCAGTGTGATTGCAGTGAATCCTCTACCAGCCTGGTCCCTGAGTATTTAAGGTAAGCAGACTCCCTTGTTATGCTAAAGTACAAGATTGGGAGTTGTTTGTTAACACAGCATACTCTATTTCATCCTGACTTACGGTATAATGGCAAAAGCTTAGCAAGCCATAAAAACGGCTTCTCTAAAAGTTTTAGAGACCATTCTGTCTGTGCCGTCTTTCACCTAATCAATCATCAAATGTACTACACACCACTAAGCTAGGTAAGCTGGTTGTGTATTCCGTCTCCATCCTTACTTAGGCATGCGTCCTTCAAACAGTTATGCCACAGCTGTTGGTAGACAAATTTCCAGGGTAGGAAAGGTACTTCTTTGGTCAAGGGTATAAAAATTTCTGTTCTAGTCTGATAAACTTGAAGTGTAATCTTTAAATACCAGCTATTTCAAGAAATAGCTCTGAAACCACTTCAGTGAGTACATGCATGTCAATTCCTTTGTCTTCACATGTCAGTGTTCTTCGCAGTTTATCAAAGAGAGACTCAGATGCCTTAGACATTCGATGTGTAGGTGGTAGAGTTAATGAGTCTATCACTTTTAGTGAAACTTAAGAATTTCACTTACACTTTTCTTTAGTTAGCATAGAGATCCACTACTGTATCAGAGAAATGCACAAACACAAATGCTTAACAATGTTTAAACAAGGCAGTTCATGCTTTCTTATACAGGGGTCCAAAGATGGGCAATTTAGGGTTGGCAGCTTAGCTCTGCCATTCTGAGCACACGACTTCCATCTTTGGAGCCAAGATTTATTATCTCTTAACCAATGAGGAGAAGGGAACCGAGGATGCATAGATGCATTTCTTTTTTAAAAACTCAGTCTTACTCTTGGTTTACGTTCTTTAGCAGAGCCTAGGATAACACTTGCATAGTTATCTCCTGCTGTGCAGCACATCTCTCCAAAGCTTAATGGCTTAAAAGAATGGTGCATTATCTCTCAGGGGTCTGGGGCCCCCTGGGTAGTTCTGCTGGTCTCTCTCGGTAGCCTGCATCTGGCAGCTGGATTCAGTTGGTGAGTTGGCTGCTGGGCTCAGCTGCATCTTCTCAGTGTGGGCTTCCTCCCAGTAGTTTTTACAGCTCAGTGATTCCAGAATTCCAAAAGAACCAAGGTATCTGGAGGCTTTATCTAATGTGCCACTTCTTATTGGTCAAAGCAAGACACAAAACTAGTCAGTATTCAGAAGATGAGGACGTGGACTCCTATTTTGACAGGAAGTGCATAAAAATCATACCACAGAGAAGCATATGTAGTAATGGGACAGAGGCCATTGTAACAATATAGTGTCATCTCCCCTGGCCCCAGTGACTCACATGTCTCCTCTGCAAGAGGCATTTGCTCTGCTCCAGGACTCCCCAGAGTCTTGGACCAATAGCTTTAGTTGTTCATCCCGCTCTTATTACCCATATCTCTAAAGACAAGTTATTTACCCTACCATTCCCAACATAATACGGTGAGACAGTGACAGAGTGATCAGTCACACAAACAACAAACACCAACCACAATGAAAGAGAGAAAGGCAGGAAAGTAGAAAGGGAGGGAGGGAAGAAGAGGAAGCACACAGCGGCCACCAGCCCATAAGGATTCTGAAAGCTACCCAGAGGCTGGTTGCTTGGTCTCCCTCCAGCAACATCCAGTACAAGACAGCTGCCTTGAGGAAGACCGTTCTCCCCAGCAGTGCATCTGTGATCCATTATTCTTCCCAACCCTTGTTTCTACCTTCTAGGCTTAGCCCTCTGAGACAGCTTCCCTCTTCCCTAAGAATGCACCTATGTCTGCAGCTAGCTAGCGATCTCATTAGCTCCCTGCCCATCCGGAACGTTCTGTAACAGTGCAGCCGGTTCCCCTCACGCCACCACTGCCTTCCTCTCCGCACACACCTCGCTGACACCGCAGTCCCACCACAGCCCTTCCAGATGGGTGTCAGTGAGGCACATCAAGACGTTCGTCTTTCTGTGGAGACTAGAGTATCAGGGTGCTCGGACTCATCACCACAGAGGCGGACTACACAATCAGGAGCCAAGTACCAGAAATCTAGTTGTATTTTTCCAAAACTCAATAATATATAGCTGAATCTGTCGCTACAGTTGGTTTTGTGTTGGATGGAATAACCCAATTGGTAAAGCCACATATATATAAGAAATAAGAAAAGGTTGTCCTTACATCACCAAGTGAGCCAATATTTTGAGACTCCAAATGTGTCAGTATTTTCTGAGACTTTGGCTTTGGGAAGAAGAAATCCTCTCCATTACAACCCAGCTTCCTGCTTAATTTGGATACCAACCAGCTTGCTAATTGATGGCCTGTGTAACGAAAAGCCCTCTGCTAAAGAACAATGTTTCTACTTTATCACAAGTAAATGAGCTGTTGTTGTTCCTTTTGCAATATGTTAGGCTCAGACAGCTCCAAATGCAGTGTTCAAAAGCTGAGAACTCCAAGTGTTAAAGTTGTTAAAACTTGGAGCTATTTTGCTATAAGGCAATATGCTTACAATAGTTACTAGAACACTGCTCTTTCAGAAATAATTCTGAGCTAGTTTTCTCAAAGGAGCAGTTTAGACTCATATTAATCTGCATAGTTCTTGCTTACAGAGGAGAGCCATTAGCAGTGGTAAATACATGTTGGTACGTCTCTCCTGACTCTCGGGGGCATCTGCATCCAGGTGGGAGGCAGCACAGCCTGCTGGAGGTTCCCAGTGCAGAATGCACAGAGTGGTATCTCTGGGCAGGGGTAGAACACAGTTGTCTAGTACTCTGCTAAATGCCCCCACCACCACCTGTCACCTGTGCACACCTGCACAGGACAAGCTGGTGCGCCATCCCAGAACTGTGTGGCGGTAGGAGAGTGGTTCTCCTGTTCATGCAGGGCCCCTCCCAGTAAGGTGGGAATTGGGGGAGGGGACAAAGAAATACAGTGTTTAGTTCTTCTTGCCTGTCTGAGGTATGCAAAACAAAAAGGAAGTTTTGACCCATGATTTCAATAGTCAAGCCACACTGTGGCATGTTTCAAATAAAATTATTTACGATTAAACTCCATTTTTCTCCTTTTTTTTTTTGCGGTACTGGGGATCGAACTCAGGACCCTGCGCTTGCTAGGCAGGCGCTTATTCCACTGAGCTATATCCCCAGCCCCCAAGGGGAACATTTTTCTCCTAAATCACCACTTCCTCTGCATCACTTCCTGTCAAGTCAAAGACCCCCATTATGTACTCTCCTGATTCTACGTCCTTCCGAATGGTGGTCATCAGGGCTGCGCGTGTACCTTTGTTGGTGGAGGTACTCGATAAGTGTGTCTTCTCACTCTATCATGGGTCTGGGTCTGCTTACACTGACCCCAGGCCTAGCGCTGTGTCTGGCATGTTGCAGGTGCTGGCTACACGTCCTCTGAACATGGGGGTGTTAAACAAGCAATAATAACCAGAGGTAGGTGATTAACTACAATGAGGGCACCACCCTTTTTAACATGTGTTTTCCAAATTAAATATAAGGCTGTTCAGTCAGAAATATTTGCTCTGTGTTCTGCTGTGTTTCCTTGAAAAAGCAAGACTAGTACATTAATAATGTCAATAGTTGCAAGGCTGTACCTCCTAGATTCTGAAAACATAGAATCTAGGCATTCTTACTAGCTTAAGGGTGGCCCATTTATTTCTTCTCTCCTTTGGATGTCTTTCTTTGACTTATTTTTAAAATGAATTCTTTATCAATTCTTCCTATTCTAGCAACCTTGAGGTTGCTAAATTACTTGTGTTCAATCCCAAGGTTGTCACTGAGAAGAGAACAGAGTAGCAGCCGGCATCAGGAACAGGGCTCATCTTGAAGAAATGGAAATAAAGCAAAACACCCTTATATCGTGACCAGTTAAACCTGGGTTGATTTAATTTGCATCTTCCTTCCAGCTAATAATCAATTAGCAAAGATTAAAAGAAGGAAAACACAACCAACTCTTCCACTTTCATTCTGAATTCCCATCTAGGACTCACCATGTCCTGGACTCACCCAATTAACCAACAACTTTAACCAAAAACTATTTAGGGTTTTTTCTTTACTTGAATGTGGACTTCTTAACATTGAGGTCCTGAGGTCTTTTAGGTTTATACTTGAAGGTCTGGAGGAGCCTTAGGATCTGAAAACAGAGGCGCCGGCTTGCTCGGTCCAGAGCACAAGCTCACTCCTTTCTCATTATAATGACAATTACAGGACCCTAGGAGACAAGAGTGGTCAGAGGGTTTTGCTTGTCCTTCATTCACCAAAACTTCTTGTAAAATTCTTCCCAAAGGCAGGATTCTTCAACTATTAATGGTGCTGGCCCAGCTCTGAGCTTGTGTTCCAAGGCTGAGCACTTGGGAGCCAGGTCCTTGTGCTGCCCGGGTAGGAGCTTGGAGTGGGGAGGCAGCTACCCTTCCTCTTTTGCCACTCTGCGTGGTAGAGTTGTGTCTCCATCTTGCTCAAGATTCTGTTACTGAAAAGCAGCAGCACGTGCAACTTGTAATTCGCGAGGACGTGTGTCAGGGAACCAGTGTGCTTGCCTCTCTTATCGCAGATACAGGGTTTGTGTTTTGCAAGGAGGACTGAGTATTGGCAAATTCTGATGTCCATTAATTCCCTTGACTTGCTCTGAGATGAGGAGTGGCTTCACAGGCTGAATCACATACTACCTCCTCTGGAAGGAATTTCTCCAAAACCCATGCCATGAAGACAGCCATGTTTATTTATGTTCCTTTTGCTTTGTTTCAAAATCTCTAATTGAATTCCATTTTGCCTTTAAAAATAAGATCAATGCATTTTGGAGTAGAACTCAAAGAAATGCTGTGTTATGTTCACCTTCCTCTTCACACACTGAAACTAGAGCTGGCATTAGGAGGTGATTAATCTGTTTAAAAAAAAACTTCTAACCTAATAATATTGTTGATTACAGTTTGTAAATTTTCCAAGTTAATGGAGAAATAAAGTCAGAGTTGTGGTTCAATGTTTCCAAATTTCTGAAGTTACTTGAAGAGCTAAAAGAAACGTGTTCTAAAACTACCATGGTATTTTCACAATAACAAGAGAGGAGACTTGTTTGTCTATAATTATTATTTTTTATATTTTAACAGCACTGAGGAATTGAACCCAGGGATGCTGTACCACTGGGCTACATCCCACCTGATTCTTTCTTCCTTCCTTTCTTTCTTTCTTATTCATTTGATTATTCATTCATTCATTCATCTGTATTGCTGAGACAGAGTCCCATAAATTGCCCCAGCTGGGTTAAATTTGAAACTCTCCTGCCTCAGCCTGCCTGAGTGCTACAATTACGGCACCATATCCACTTTACAGTTATTCTCGATGATCTTCTTTAATCTTTAAGATTCTTTACCCGTGTTTACTGCAAGCTGGTATCACTCTAGTCCATAATTATTGGCAGCAAAATAAATTGGAGCCTGAATATCCTAATGCATCTTCCTCCTTTGATTTTAGTAGAATTCAGAAGGAAAAAATGTTTTCCTGTTGTGAACTTGTGGATGAATCTGTATTTCCATATATTTGAATATATTTGAAAAGACTTGTGTTGAAAGGATAGAGATTACCATGCAGTGGGACAAGTGTTAGCATGGTGTCCTCAAAACTGTGGTTCTGGGGGACAGCAGGATGGCACAGCAGCCCAGCACACTGGTGTCCAAGAGTGGTAAAGTCCTGGGTGGGACCTCTCCCCTGTTCATTGGTTGCTGGGGTGGGTTGGCAGCTTGCCTGGTTATTCAGTGAGCATCTTGGAGATTTAATGACAAGAGAGGAAGCCAGGCATGGGTGTGCAGACCTGTAATCCCAGCACTCTGGGAGGCTGAGGCAAGAAGATCACTGATCTGAGCCCAACAAGGGTGACTTAGTGAGACCTAGTCACTAAATGGCTGGTATGTTGCTCAGTGCCAACTTTCTGTTTAAACCCCAAGTGCCGAGAAAGAGAGAAAAGGAGAAAGAGAAAAGGAGAAACAAACTAGGAAAGAAGAAAAGAAGGGAAGGAAGGAAAAAGGGGAGAAGAGTAGGAGGGAATGAAAGAAACGAGGAATGAAGGGGAGAGAGAAAAGAGGGTGGGAAGGGCAGGCACCAGAATTATCCTGCAAACTTAACTCTTCCCTCCTGCTGGTGGCACAGCCAGAGTCCTCTGTGTGTCCTGTCTTAGTTGCTTTTCTTGTTGCTGAGACAGAATACTCAAAGCCCAAATTGTTCCATTTGTAGAGGTTTCAGTACAAAATCAACTGGCTTCAAGGCAGGGTGACATGGCAGAGCAGCATCGCAGAGCAGAAACAGTTCTTGGCAGCAGAAGGTAGCAAAGGAAGCAGGGGACAAGATACGCCTCTTTCTGCCCCTTACATTGTATCCAGGTGGTGGGATTAGGTTGGTGCGAACCCACTGGTGGACTGATGTAGTGATCACCCACCCTTAGTCCCAGCACTGCACCATGAGTCAATCACACACTCTAGATCCAGCCACCTCAGAAAAGCCCACCTGTGACTGCATGAGGCCTTGGGGAGGACGTCTAGACACAGCCAAAATGTGCCCTCGAAAGAAGATTCTACTTGATGATTTCAAAACTTCCCGATGGCCTCTTCTAGTATTCATTAAATTATTAAGATGAGAATAAGTAAAAGAAATAATAACTTCCTGGTTAGTGTTGCCAACAGAAGAAGGGGTAGGAAAATATACAGTAAAAACCCATAATACACTTCTGGCCATCAAAAACCTTCTATTAAAGAAAAAGAAGTTAAGTCTTGTGTACCTGATATCCTCCTGGTATTGAAACATTTATATTGAAGAAGAAATCAAAGTTTGAGAGCAATCTGAGAGAGACATCTTACAAAGGTTAAATGTGTGATCAAGCAAGCAGTGACATCCAGTTAAATATTAAATCTCTGTTGCTGCATTTGAAGCTTTCTCTACTCTGGGGCTTTGGTGGGAAATGTGATTTAACAGACGCATGTGTTGTGTTTCCCAACAGCAAGACCCGATTCCGCTGGATCCAGGAGAGCAGCTCCCAGAAGAACGTGCCTCCCTTTGGCTTGGATGGCGTGTACATATCCGAGCCCTGTCCTAGCTACTGCAATGGCCGTGGGGACTGTATCTCGGGCGTGTGCTTCTGCGACTTGGGGTACACAGGTAAGGCAGAGGCATGGTTCTGACAGTTTGCCTGTAAAATGTTCATCTGTCATTGCTGTATTTCATGCTCTTTCAAAGAAGTAGGTTCTGAGTTTATTCCTCTCAAGCCTACAGAGTGTAGGAATTTGCCATCTGGGCACATGGAGGCACTAAGCGAGTTTCTAGCTGTCTCAGGAAGAAAGCATGATAATATAGATTTCACTCCCCACGGGGGATTTATGTGTTATTAACAGCAATCAGAATGAACATTGCTTGAAGTCCTGCTTCATGCCAGGCACTGTAGTAAGTGCTTTTTGTTTCATACCTTGTAATTCCAATAATCCTGTGCTGTGGTGCTGTAAACACTGCTTGCACTTGCGATAAGTGAGGAACAGAGGGGTTAATAACTCAGGTTACATAGCAAGGCTTTGCTAGAGCTGACCTTCGACCTCTAACGTTGTTCCCCAAAACCCAGACCCAAGCTCTTCACCACTTGACTGCATGGTCTCCCTGAGCTCTTTACACAGCTTTAAAAAAGAAAAGAATATAATCATATACATTTAAAGTAAACATTGAAATTACAAAATAATAAACCCAAGACTGCCAAAAGAGAGCTTTACAAGAAAATCATTTTCTGACCAGTCACCTTGAGATGTTACTACAACAAAAATGAAAAGTAAGCTGAGATTAAAATCTAAAATTGGAGAAAATATCATGGGCTTTAAAATTTTTTAAGTTTTCCCAGAGGCAACATCAAAGGCCCTCCCCAGCTGGTCAGTGCTCTGCCTGCATCTGCATGGAGCCGGAGGGAGGCGCGCAGCACCTGTGAGGCAGTGTTGTCCCTTGTAGCTTTGAGTGGCATTTTTAAAATCTAGGACTGGCTTCCCTTGGTGGTGCTCCTAGAAGGACCACAAATGAGCACGTTTTATTATGGACAAGATCTACTTTGCAGTTGACATACCCCCTCTGAGTAACAAGAATTGGGGAACTGTGTTGTCCCCAATATCTCTTTATTAACTAAAAGGAATTAAAGTTCCAGAGGCTGAGTGGCATCTTTGGCAATGATAATAATAACAACCATCTTCAGACAGACAACTGTGAGATTCGGATCTCCACATGGTCTCCTTCCTGGAGCCCCTGTGGAAATTCATTTTTGACTATGTGTTGAATAGACCTTTCACTGTTCAGCAATTCCAATTCAGCATCTCTCCTTTGTCTGAAGCTGCCCAGGGAACCTGTGTTTCAAACATCCCCAACCACAATGAGATGTTCGATAGGTTTGAGGGGAAGCTCAGCCCGCTGTGGTACAAGATCACCGGCGGCCAGGTGGGCACAGGCTGCGGGACCCTTAACGATGGCAGATCTCTCTACTTCAACGGCCCTGGAAAAAGGGAAGCAAGGACTGTCCCCCTGGACACCAGGAATATCAGGTGAGCTGCTAGTTGGCATACTTCTCCTTGAGCGTAGAATTGACCATACCGTGCGATCTAACCTAAAACATTCTGTTCCGTTATTGAGAGTTTACATAATAAAATTTCTGCATGTAGTTCTGATTTGAAAATGAAACAGAACTTTAGCTCTATCATCAAATACATGGTTCCTACAAAAATCATACCATAATTCATTAATCAACTTAATTATCACCGAGGCCTGGATAGCTAGTGTGCACTTAGCTTGGTTTTCTCAAGTTTTTTGTTATTTTGAAGATTTGTTGATATTATTCTTAATGTATGCTAATCAAACATGTTTTCAACTTTAACTTCAGTGTCTAAAAATGATATTCTGTGTGTAGTCACTTATTGAAAACTACCAGGAAATGTTAAATATGTTAAATACCTATGCTGACACCTACTGGTAAATTAAACTACAGTTTTATTTTTAAGGTTAAATGAAATAGTAGCACATCTAAAACAAAACTGCCTTTTTTTTATCAATTAATTTACTTGAGAATTGGAAGGAAGGAAGGAAATGGAAAAACGTTTGAAATTTGCAGACTTTCTCCTCTCTAAAATCTGAAGCTGCTCTTTCATGATTTTGTTTCCCTTTCCTTCTACATCCTTTTCTCAAAGATATTTGTCAAGCAAATGGTTTTATCATGGATGGAGGCATAATTTCATTACACTAAGAGACCCACAGAGTGTAGATCAAAAATAGACATGTGATTGTCTGGCTGTAAACAAACAGTGGTCAACTTTATAGTTTTTATCTTGAATTTCCAATCTGGATTTAAGAAATTTCCCATTAGATTACGCTAGAAGTGAGTTTAAACTGTTTTCTCTTTTTCATTTTATTATACAGAATAAAATTTAGGCTCATTATTAACTTTTCCTAAATGGTTATAGAATTACCTTATATAATCTATATGCTTTCTACCTGTCCTATGATCTGTAGTTTAAAAATAGTGCTGAAGAATTGGGGCGGGGGGGGTCTGTGTATTACAAAATACAAAGGATTAAGGCTTTTCGAGATTCACCTATTTATAAGTAAACTGAAATTTTTCCCCCCAGACTCGTTCAGTTTTATATTCAAATTGGAAGCAAAACTTCAGGTATTACCTGCATCAAGCCAAGGGCTAGAAATGAAGGTAAGCAGCTCTATGCCCATAGCAGTCACAGTTACTGTCGGCAAGTTAGTCCTTTTTCTTCCCAGACACAGGCCTGGATTTCACAGACTCACACTTTCCCTTGAATCATTCCTTCTTTCCTCATCCTTCATGTAGAAAAGGAGGCTGCGTGGAGCCAAGATCTCTTACCCTCTCTCACTCAGACCCTGAAGGCGGAAAGACCCCTCTGCCCCTCTGGGTGTCGGCAGGGTAAGAGGGCTTTGTGACTCTGCGGCTTTCTGCAGGGAAAGGAAAAAGACAATAGGAGAGACTTTGGCAATCTATGTGAGGCTGAAACTTTCAGGGCATTGTGGCATGCACATCACACCCTCCCGCTGCTCCCAAGCATGTTGTGGGGAGGGCCACGGTCCTTGCGTAGGGGGGACCCCTTCTTAGGAAAATGTGTCAGTTTTTACTAAACACCTTTGACTTGGGAGGCACTGTGTCCGAGTGTCCACCTCCATCTTCCTTTGTCGGAGGTACTGTTTATTAATCCTATTTTAGAGATGTGGAAACTGAGGCACAAGCCAGTCACATAACGTGACCACAATTATGTAGTTAATAAATACATAGGATTCAGATTACTCACTTTGACTCAAGAATTTGTGCCTTAACCACCCAACCATATACCTCTCATCGCCCTGAACTCTGGGCAAGCACCCATCCCATCTTCAGTCTCAGATGGCTCGGTCCTGAGAGAAATGCACAAAACCCTCAGCACCCGGGGTCCTCCAGGAGCTCTGCGGATATGATAGGTTCCTTGAGGCACCCAGAGTGTTTTTAGCACAGAATCCATGAGCTTCTCAGATGGCTCTGCCTCCAAACCTTGGTTTCAGAAGCAAACACATGAAAAGTTTTACAAGATTATCATCTCAGCTTGTATTTATGTCAAATGGAACTGTATAAAACACGCTGCCTCAAGCAGTACCTGTTAATCAATAAAGCTACAGAGCTCATCAACTTTGACTTTCCTTGGACATACCCCCACTAAGCTCAGGCTTACCTTTAGTAATTATTCAGATCATCTACTTACTGAAGTAGCGGTTGGCAAACTTAGAGACCCTTTTGCATTCTTTAATCTCTTCTGTGGAAATTTATTAAAGATCTGTTCTAAACCAGACACTGTTCTGAGTGCTACAGGTAAAAGCTGTCAAAAGACAGATGCGTCAGTCATGATGAGTTAGGTTATGCTGCAGTAACAAATAGCCCTCTAAATATCAGTGGGTTCAAACGTAACTTTTCCCTTGTGCTACATTTACTTAATGGCTCATCTGAGGCCCTCATTCCAGCCTCCAAGATAACGAAGCATCCACTGGGTAGACCCTGGACACTGTCAATCAGAGGAAAAGAGGTGAAGGAGACAAGAAGCACAAGCTCACATGTGCTAGATGGGGAACAACCAAGGCCGCACCAATAACCATCTCAGGGAACAGGAAATGGTTGACTGTAAGAGCTAGACAGAAGGAAATGAGCTGTTGAACTAGAAAGGCAACGTATGCAGGGGAAGGTGCTGATTTAGATACAGCGGTTGGGATAAGGGCTCACCAAGAAAGTGACATTTAATAAATTGAAACCTAGAGAAAGTTTCCACGCATGACTCTTGAAATTCTTGTATTTGTACCCCTGTTTGCATATAAGCAAAAAAAGATGACCTTCAACGTGAACATAGTGTACTAAAATGCATCTGCTTATCATAGATGTGAGGTCTGCTCTGTCTTACCTTCTGGTGACAAGTGCTGCTGTCCCCCTGTGGGACAGGCTCGCCTTAGGGTCCCTTTAGGAACAAGCAACTTGTTTTCAGCTCGTCCAGAGCCATTTGCTTCAATTTAATGTAGACCACATAATTCACATCCCACAGGCATTTCTCAGCCTTTTATTGAAAACTGGTTGTTAACATGTAAATCTGCCCAAATCCTTGAGCAAATCTCTTCTAGTGATGAAAGTGAAGATTCTTGACTGACTCAAGCTGAAGCATCAATTTATATATTTGGAATTAAAGTCAAAATTAGGCTGTTTTCATAAGACTCGGCAGAGTGCAGGTGGAGTTGTCATTTAAATAGAGAAATGTTTTATAGGTCTTAAACACTCTGTAGACGAGCACGCACGGCTTGGTTTATTCAACTGTGCAGAGTGGTAGGGGACACGGCTGCTGAGGCTGTGTAGGAAATGGTAGGGAATGTGGGGTACTGCTTCCCTTTCTTCCACCCCGACACTCTCTCCTGCCTCTCTGGAAGGTGCTCCTTCCTTGTTCTTTGGAAGTGAGGCTCCTCTCTCGGGGCTCTTTGCTACCTGAAGGACTGTGTGATCCTCCTGGAAAAGCTGGAGAGGAGGAAAGCAACAAACAGCAGTCAGATGGAGGCCCCACCTCCAGAGCCTGAGGTCGGTTGGGATTTGCATTTGTTAACCACGGAAATTCTGATCTGGCCGGGCAGGGGAGTTGAGTGATATGAGAAACCACCCCAAAGCTGAGTGATTCACACGGCAGACATGGGTGAGCTTACAATTTCTGAGCATCACAAGGTCGGGGCGGCTGTGCTGGGTGCTTCTGCCTCTGCATCTCCCGTGAGGCCATAGGGAGGATGAAGTCCAGATGTGTGCGGTCACTGGGAGACCAGGGCTGCATGATCTGTTTCCTCGACAGTTACTCACTTGGCTACTGGCAAAACGCTTCAGTTCTCGTCTGGAATTTGCAAGAGCCTGTAGATTCTTACGTGTAGACATGTGCATTGGCTGGATATTCTTTTCTGATGATTGGGATTGAAACCAAGGCCTCATGCATGCGAGGCAAGGCTTCCTACACCCTCAGTCCTCACTGCAGTGCCTCTAGTGACCTGGTCTCAGAAGCCTCACATCCGCCCTCTTACCACATCCTGTTCATTAGAAGTGAGTTACTGCGTCCATCTCAACTCCAAAGGAAGAGCTAGGCTCCATTTCTTGAAGGGACGGGTGTCAAAGAATTTGCGGACATGCTTTTAAAATTGTCACAGACAGGGCCTGTTCCAGAGTGATGCAGGTGCTGGTCTTGGGTGGTACTTTGAAGAGAAATCACTAGAAAGGATTTGTCGATGAAGTATTATTCTCAGCATGCTTCATTTCCAGGACTGTGATCCACCTTTTAAATAGACCACCCCAAATAACAGTCTTACTAATTCTCATTCATTCCCTCGCCCTTTCACTCTACTCTCCCCTTCCATTTCCTTCTCCCTTTCTATCTGTCCCTTCTCCCTTTCTCTCTCTCTCTACCCCCCTTTTTCATCTCATTAAATGTGAGCCATATTAACACAAATTAATAGCCACAAGAAAAACTTCACTGCGGAAGTGTCTACACTCTTAGCCACCCAGCATCACACAGGCCAATGGGGTGCACATTGAGCAAACATTGGGAGCTGGAGCCAGGAACTTGAGCCACATGGTCCTCGGCTTGAATGATGACCAAGCAGCCTAGCTTCCTTTGCTGCATGAAGTTTGGTGTAGCAATCCCTCCCATGATGCCCGGGTCGCACCTCAACCAGACAAAGCTCTGTCACGCAAGGAGGCCTTGGGCTTTGAGCTGGTTTTACCCTGTCCTTCAGTTGGATGAGTTCTTTTGCTTAAAACACAGTAACCACTTCACTTTGGATTTCTAATTTTAAGCCTACGCATCGTTATTGTCCCTGACATCATCCCCTGTCATATGTGGTAATCATAATTCTGTGTGCTATTAATTAGTGTTAAACAACTTCCTTTTTGCTCTATATTTTATAATCATATTTCTGGAAACCTTATATTAGTAAACTCTTCATTATCTAACATGATTTAAAGGGATACAGAAATTCTAATCAATCAGTAATAATGACATTTAAAAGTTGTATATACATGAATATACATTCATACCATGAATGACTTACAATCTTTCAAGCATTTGAATATAATAACTATAGTAATTGTAACTTTACTGAGCATAATTGCTGTGAATACGTAGAAGACAGTTCAGTGTGTCCAGTCATAATCATGAATAGGCTGTGCAAGTTATAGGAATGATTTTAGAATAGTTGATTAAAGAGGCACCCTCTGTTCCCTCCATTTGTATTTATTCTTAATCCTGGCAGTGATACTGCTATAGTTTGTTCCTTTGGAACCAGCATAGCCTTTTCCCTGTGTTCTGTTTAAAACAAAATGTTTCTGAGAGAGTTAACAGGGGTGATGCGTGAGGTCCCTTAACGTCATTGTGAAGCTCCCTAGATCCTGTTACCCTAGTGACAGCTGGGCGGTGTGGATCGGTGGAGGAGGCAGGAAGGAGAAGAGTGACGCAGAGGAAGGGAAAGGCAGCCAACACTGAGGAGCAGTCATTCTGCTTTGCTACTTAATAATTTTGCTTCATTCAGGCTTTGCTAACCAAGGCCTAACAAAGTGCAAAGTTTCAGTTAGTTAGAGGATCAGTGTGGTTAATAGAATTCGAGGCTGGGCGGTGCTTACTGCCTAATGCTTTGGCAGCAAAGGGCACCATGTGATTTAGTGCCAGGATATTGAAACATTTCTTCTGCGTACGTAAGAATGGCATGAGACTTTGTAATGTTCCGAGCAAAATCTAAAATGCAAGTGCATGATCTGAAGTGGACTTTTATGTTCCCCTTACTAACTTCCTCATCATTCATACAAAGCTGAGTGGTCTTTAGAATAGCTTATGTATTTTCTGTCTCCATTTACTGGGAGTCAGTGCATTAGAAACTGTCAAGAAATTGATGAGCCTTCAGGTCTACTAATTCATTCCCTGGGCGTTAGATGGATGCACCCTTATTCTAGGAGACACAAATTTAAAGTTGCTGCCATTTTTGCCATTTAGAAAATATTGTTCCTTGTCTTGAGGAAAGCTGTCCTGGTAACAGAATTTATGGTCTTGTAACTTAGGGCTTGTTGTTCAGTATTCGAATGACAATGGGATACTCTGGCACTTGCTTCGAGAGTTGGACTTCATGTCATTTCTGGAAACGCAGATCATTTCCATTGACCTGCCCTGGGAAGCAAAGACACCCGCAACATCCTTTCGATGGTGGCAGCCACAACATGGTAAGTTGCTGCTCACCACGACTCTCCTAGTAGCTTCTAGATCACGCATCACCCATACCCATCTTGTATTATGTGTCAGTTTCTGGACAATTTGATTTAAAGTAATGGTTGCAAAGTTGTTCATATTGCTGTGTGGTAATGAGCCTTCTCCAACTCTTTCATCTAATTGCAGGAAAGCACTCGGCCCAGTGGGCTTTGGACGATGTCCTTATTGGAATGAATGACAGCTCTCAAACTGGATTTCAGGACAAATTCGATGGCTCGTTAGACTTGCAAGCCAACTGGTATCGAATCCAAGGAGGTCAAGTTGATATTGACTGTCTCTCTATGGACACTGCTCTAATGTTCACTGAAAATATAGGTATATTTCATCACCAGATAAAGGGAGGAGGATATTGGATTAACTAGAAGACTAAATTAACTAAAATTCAAAGGGAAACTCTAACGCAAAACTGCTTTTGCCAAGGGAGACTCTTGGGGGAAAATGTTGGAATGTCCTCTAAAATAAGTCGGTGAGCCTAACTTATTTTCAGAGTGATGGATTTAAAAGACTGTAAGACATCCGTCTTTCTTAAGGTGGTAAAGCTCTTGAAATTAGCAGCCTTCTGTATTTCCAAGTCTATGGTAACCACTTAAAAACAGTAACTATGAAACCAAAAGTCAAAGCACACATGAGGCACTGAGGACAAGCCATAATTTTTCTTGGCTGTTGAGAATACTGATTGCAATCCTAATAGCCAAATAAGAAAAAAGCATTCAGCTTTTGCTTTTGTTTTGTGTTTCGTTTTTCTTTTTTGGTAGGGAAACCTCGCTATGCTGAGACCTGGGATTTTCACGTGTCAGCCTCCACCTTCTTGCAGTTCGAAATGAGCATGGGCTGCAGCAAGCCCTTCAGTGACGCCCACAGCGTACAGCTCCAGTACTCGGTGAACAATGGCAGGGACTGGCGTCTTGTCACCGAAGAGTGTGTCCCTCCGACTATTGGCTGTCTACACTACACAGAAAGTTCAGTTTACACCTCGGAAAGATTCCAGAATTGGAAGCGGATCACTGTCTACCTTCCACTCTCCACCAAGTGAGAATAGTTTGGCTATGTGTCAGAACTTCAGGTTTCTGTCACCTAATTTGAAAGTAATTGTGTCCCCGCTTGGGCTTGCTGTTACAGTTCTGTGATAATTATGCATGGAATGCGCTGGGGGAGGAAAAGAACACGTTATCAAGGGTTGCCATTTCTAAGTGTGGCTAGACAGTCCCCAAAGTCTTACCAGGCTGAACTCTTCTGTCAGAGCCCACCGGATTGCTTTGAAATGGTTGTAAGTGTAAGTCTCTACCCAGAAGCCAGACTGACTTATTCCCAGTGAAGGGTGTGAAGCCATCACGTCAGAGAGTACCTTTGGCTTTTCGGTTTTATCTCAGGACTAAAGTATGAATAAAATTTTAGTTCCTCTTTGGAATACACTTATCATTTTGTATCTCTCCTGCCCTCCCCAACATTCTGGATCACATCGGAGAGGCGTATTGACGCAGAGCAGGCATTTGGGTCATTTGAGCATCTGTTAGGTGCTAAGGTACATGGTGCTGGCTGGTTCAAAACTGTGTTTGTCATCCTGGGACTGGACCTCCCCCAGAGGCTGGGCTGTTCAGAATTCCAAGGAAGTTGGCCTCTGTGGGCTCCTCACCTTCTCACCCACTGGCTTCCTGATAGGTTCAGACAGTGGCAGACACTGGCTGGGAAGAGAGGAGAAGGTGAACAAGAGAAAAATCAGAATTTCCTTGGCCTCCATGGGACACTGATTCTGGGTACCAGCAATGGTCTCTTTAGGCTCCTAGTGGCTTCTCGACTCTGCTAATCTCTGATTTCCTTACTGCTTCTGTTCGCTTCTCAGCCCTTCCACTAGCTATGCATCCAGTTCTTGCACACAGATCTCTGTGTTAAATGCTTACTTACGGTGGCTTCTGTTTTCCTAGTTCAATTCAGATTCTGAAATGCATAACCCAGTGGCAGGGGAAAAGTGCAGGAATCCAAAGTATGTTAATATATGACCTAAAATAGTTTTCTGTAGATCCCCGGAGCTTTACATAGTGTTTTCCTATAGCTCATTGTTTGTTTTGTTTTGTTTTTCTAGTATGGGGGATTAAACCAGGTCTTCACACATACTAGGCAAACACTCTGCCGCTGAGCTACATTCTCAACCCTTTCTGTTTATTTTGACACAAGATTTTACTAAATCGCCCAGGCTGGCCTTAATCTTGAGCTCCTCCAGCCTCAGCATCCCAGCAAGCTGGGAATACAGGCCTGTGTCATCGCGCCCACCTCCCTTTGTTTTTTTATTTCGACAGAAATTTATTGAATATTTGTTGTGTTTTAAGTACCCTGATACTAAATGAATAGGCTGTGCCAGGGCCCACATCTATTATTTAAGAGAACAGATATCTGAGCATCTATTTATCAGACAAAATGATACAGAGGTTAATTCTCAGGAACACTGTTGAAACACAGGAGGATGCTACCTGATTCCAGTCAGGGGTGTTAGGGGGAGCTTCCCAGAGCAGCTGATATTTCTCAGCTAAGTCCGAGTGAGCAGAGATTGTCCACTCAGAGGGACGTGGGGAACATTTACACTGTTGTAAACCACGACAAAACCCGGAGGCCAGAAACAGAGGTAGGGTGATGCCGTGTATGTTGTGTATGTCATCCTAGGTGTTTGGGCCTTGACAGACCACGTGTTGGGGACCACTGAAGGCACCTCAGTGGTGACTGATTAGTTTCCACTTAAAGCCCTCATGCTGACAGCTGTGCCACACTGAAGGAGGACTCGTGTGCAGCAGAACAGGACTTGCAGTGGTGCTGCTGAAACTCAGTTCACCAGCTCCTCAGTGAAGGACAGTGGCTGTTGGTGGCGAGGTTGCCTCTGCTTCTGACTCAGTGTCTTCCAAAGAACAGATCAGAAACACAGTAGAAATTGTGGGAATGTGTCTTATCGTTCTACTCCGCAGCTTTAGACAGCCACAGCATCAGAAGCAAAATAGCAAGCCGATGTGGGATGCTCACAGAAAATAGCAGGGCACTCTCAGAAATCATGCCGTAATAGTGATTGGGGCCTCCTTGCCTGAACTTTGTAAGAGTCCAACTTTTCCTCATGTCTGTCACCTTCCATCTCTTTTCTAATACTGAGTAACAGTAAAAACCTGAAAGCAAAATCTAAAATTCTATTGGACTTCAAAATCACAAAAAAATAGCTCAGAATGACTTTTCCATTCCCACTTACAAACTTGTGTTTGTAGACTCATATGAAAGAAACGATGAAGGAGTTCAGTATTGTGCTTTTTGCTCATCTCTTTATGGGTAGAGCGGAAACAGCACCAGCTACTCAGGATGAAAATGAGGTCTCCAGGAAGAGGTAACCAAACCCGGAAGAGGGTACTTTTAAAGGAGAGGGAAGTGAAATGTTGCCCTGTACTCTCAAGACTGCCAAGCCAATGATGTCTTTTCTTGGTTAGTTCTCCCAGGACACGGTTCAGATGGATCCAGGCCAATTACACCGTGGGGACTGACTCCTGGGCTATCGATAATGTCATGCTGGCCTCAGGGTGCCCTTGGATGTGCTCAGGACGAGGGATTTGCGATGCTGGACACTGTGTGTAAGTTAATAAAACTGGCAGTTTCTCTCTGTGTAATGTACCAGTAAAACCAGCCCAGGGAGCGGGTGACAAATGATCCTTCTTCCCCACCCATTTTTCCTTAGGTGCGACCGGGGCTTCGGTGGACCCTACTGTGTCCCTGCTGTTCCTCTGCCCTCGATTCTGAAAGATGACTTCAATGGGAACTTACATCCTGACCTTTGGCCTGAAGTGTATGGTGCCGAGAGAGGGAATCTGAATGGGGAAACCATCAAAGCTGGAACGTCACTGATTTTTAAAGGGGTCAGATAAGATTGCACTTCTCTACTCTCTCCCATGGCCAGTCCCTTCTTACTGCCCCACACAAGGGCACTTCTGCACCGTGCCGATGCTGCATTGTTTTGTATATGGCTAGTACTGTCTTCCAGCTCAAACCTTGCTTCCTCTTCTATCAAGTGCAGTCACTTCTCATAACCACTCGGTCATAAAATTTTGCCTCTCCTTTGGTGAACAGACCACAGTGTTTTCAAAGCTGGTTTTATAAAGCTGATTTTACAAAAATCTTCCATTTTTTTCTTCCTTCTTTTTTTTTCTTTCCAGCCAGTAGAACTACTTGGTGGCGACTTTAAGAAAACCAAACATTTAAGTCAAATACAGTATTCTCAAACATCATTCGTCTATTTTTGCTTTTCACCCTGTATGTCTAGTTAAAGAAATGTTAAACAGTTGACGAAATTCTGAGCTCAGGGGGCAGATCTTCATGTCTGAACACAGATCGCACCCTGTCCCTCTCCGCAGGGGAAATGGACTAATCTAAGTGTGCAAATGAAATCATTGACAAAAATCTGCATGGGTTTCTATACAACCTTAATGACTGATATCTAACACTCAGAAAATTAGACACCCTGGAACTTTTTCAATTACAGTGAATAAATGCCAGGTTTCATCCTTCTTGGGATCTAAATGCTTAATGTAGTTTTAGATGAGAAAAGAAAAATGCTTGAGAGCATGAGAGAGTTGCAAGGCCCTAAGAGTTCTGAAGAACTGAAGAAATTGCAGTCTCAGCAAAGTTCCCAGTGGAAAACCCTGATTTTTGTTTGGGGTTTTAGTCTTGTCAAGGGCTTTGGCTCTTGTTATCATCATCTAACTTCCGATTCATTTGAAGCAGCTGACAAGACCAGAGGGCAGAATCCCTGTAACTTTTCATAACTCGAAAATCTTTGCCTGATAAATTTTTAAGCAGTACAATTAAGCTAGTCCTATAAACAGAACACATAGTCTTTTATAAAAGATTCCCTTTAGCCATCCAGATGCAAGATCAACCAAGTATTTTATGTGTTGGATATATTCTCCATCAGCTGAGCAAGATGTAGAGGGTCCAGGGCGTGCCATTCAACAGGTTACAGTTTGACCTACAAAGGCATTCTTTCGTGAAAAAGGAAATGATAGTCTCTTTATAGATTCAGGAATACGATCAGCTATTAAAATACCTCATTGGCTGCAAAAGAATTCTTCACATTTGGTAAAAATGGATCTCTGAACCTAGAAAAAAGATGAACCAAGAAACATAGCTGTGTGAACCACAATATGTGTGGCAGGGGTTTGACAATATAAAGTGCTAAATTATAATCAAATATTGCAAATGGGAAAGAAAGATACTTTCATATTACAGATCACGCCCACGTTCAACAAAATTGCTCCTAGAGAAAGCAATATGAAATGGGTCTTTCATAGATAATTTGTATTTACTCATGGGAACAATTTTATACTTTCATTCCATAATCAAGGGGCAAGACTAACAAAGTAATATCTCTTTGTCTTGATGTTAGCAAGAGATACTTATTCACTGAATCTATGGATTATCCACCTCAAAGGTTTTCACTGCAACCTCAACCTCCAGATGCCACTGAGGTGGAAGAGAATCCACAGCTTCAGGCTTACCTGTGTAGAAAAGGAAAAGAGAAAGGGACAGGAAGAATGAGGCCCTGAGTGAGCATCATGAACTGAGCAAGGCAGGGCACTGTTAGGCATAGAAGATAGATGAGGACTGGAAATCTAAGTTTTTTCATGGCAATCTTCAATCCCAGAAGTATGACTCTGTGGCATGTGATGTTGGAAGGAGAAAGTAAATAAGGTTGCTTCTTCATTACAGTACCAACTAACTCTCAGATTCTAAATTGGTGACCTGGATTCCATCTCTTGAAACCAAAAGATAGACCAATGCACAAAACACTGGTGACTTACAAGGAATAGAGGATAAGTTTCAGAATCTGACATAAGTAGGTTCAGATCCTGCCGTCATCTCTTATAAACTGTCTCTCTCTGAATTTCAGTCTCCTTATCTGCAACATGAGAATGATATCCTTCTCTTAAGTAGGAGCCATTAGTGCTTTAAATAAGTACCTGTTTAATACCTGGCATGTTGTTGTAGGCATTTGGTATGTGTTTGCTATTCTCAAAATAGCTTTATTTAAAAATTTTTCAGCTATTGAACAGGTTACAAAGGAAAAATGCGTTCATGCTAGCTCATACTATATTCGGCATTTGTTGGTCGGATACTTAAGAAATCAGTTGACAGTGTCCACTGAGTATCCCAGCCATAGACTGCTGCAGTCATTTCATTCAGAAGCCACAGCGGAGAAACAAGTCCTGTTTGGGCCTTGGGAAATATGCTCAGCGAGATCTGTCTTACTGGCTGTCACCACAACCCTGTGTACACGTGAAGATAACAACCTTTCCAGCCGTCAATCCCAGGCAACCAGAAATAGTTAATTAGCAGAAAAAATTACTAAAGCTAATGTGATCTCTTTTCTCGTTGCTTGTCTTCTCTGCATGAATGATTCCAGCGTAGGCCCAGGGATCTGCCTTAGTTACGCCTTATTGAACTTGGCCAACTGGGGGTGTCTTGGCAGCCTGAATGAGAGCCTCCTGGGGCTGGCAGAGCCCGCAAAGGAGTAGTGAGTTTCTTAGACTCTGTGGGACCCTGGAAAAGTTACCTATTAGTTCCTGGCCTCCAGCAGGAGCTCTCAGCACATTTTCCACCTGCCTCCTCCTTGCTTCTTACACCACATGCTGTGATCAAAGGAGGTGATTTTTTTAAATGCCTGACAATACATAACGCTATCAGTTTTTCAGCCCTTTTTATAAAAGTCACAGTGAAGTAAGACTGAGAGGTGAGACAATGGAGTTATGTTACTCGGGCATAGGAAACGAAAGCCATTAAGAGATGAGGAATAAGGATTGTTCAATTTTTCCTTTTGAATTAGTTGGAATATTGCTTCTCATCATTACATCTAATTCTTAGCTATTGCAAGTTAGGTGTATAAAATCGAGGAAAATTTTGCAAATGAAATAAGGTTGCTTAACACATCTGTCTGTTTTCAGGAAGGACTACGGATGCTTATTTCAAGAGATCTAGATTGTACTAATACTATGTATGTCCAGTTTTCACTTAGATTTATAGCAAAAGGTAAGCTTCTCTATGGGTATTAATTCATTATTTGCCTTCAAGATAATGTCCCCATGCATAATTCCCCCTCCACAAAGAAACTGCAAATTTAAGGGCCCATAAACTTTGTTATGGAGGAACTAACATAAATTTGTATACATAAATGTTCACAAATGTTTGTTTTAATGTATGTGGATGATAACTACTGATTTTAAATGATTAAATAGAGCTGTAGTAATTGCACTAATTCTATGGTAGTTAAATTTATCTTTATGTTCCTGTGTTCACTACTAGTTTCTGGCTATGAGAATTTTAAATTTAAAAAAAATTATGATAGCTTTTGATTTTTAATAGATATGTACCTAAAAATCTATCCTTTGTCATTCTGACTTTTCATATTTCAGGAAATGATTTTGTAAATAATCTCATTGTGTATATAATAAATTTTCAAGTAGTTTGTTTGTATCCTAAGAGTTAAATGTTTAACCCCTTGTAAAATTGTGTTTCCGTGTATAATCAAAATGTTTTGATATAATGTCTCCGAAATACAGAAAGATGTGTAGGCATATCTGAAAGAGAAAAGGAGGTATTATCCTGTGTAAGTCCAGGATTTGATGTGTTTTTTGAGAAAATGTTTATTTAAAAAAAAAAAAACAGCCTGTTGTTACTTTCAGTGTTGGAACCATTTAGACCATACAGTCTATGTAACTATGTACTGGCTTATGCAGTGAGGTCTAAAAACAGGCTAAGAATATAATCTCCCCACTTTTGTCGCAGTACATTTTATGGCATCTTATCTGCTTTGTAGGTACCCCGGAGAGGTCTCACTCTATTCTTCTACAATTCTCTATCAATGGAGGAATCACTTGGCACCTGATGGATGAATTTTACTTCCCTCAAACGACTAACATACTTTTCATTAATGTTCCTTTGCCATCCAGTGCCCAAACCAACGCTACAAGATTCAGACTTTGGCAACCTTATAATAATGGTAAAATTCATATGTTCTGTGATCAAAACAGAGAGTTGCGTGTCAATGTGATATTTTCAAGGTGTAGAGAAAGAACTTGTCAACTGAGATGCTTAGTCCATAGCACATATGTTCCACTTTTGACCAGTCTCAATGAATATTTAATTTATATATCTTTATCTTCTCTTTATATTTGACTGGGGGATTCTTTTAATGATGTAAGTATAGCTGAATACTGGCATAGAGATAAGATTTTTTTCTAATACTCCAGCAGTAACCATTAGGCTTTCATTAGCTGTAACTATTTTTTTGTTGAAATCATTCAGGAACACACAGTTCTTCTGAGCTTGGCACCTTCTTGGGAAAACAGAACAACATTACAGCAAAATGCCATAGCGTAGTGAGATAGGCTTAGACTCAGGAGACAATACCTTATAAAATCTTCTTGTCACATGCACTTGCTGCAGTGATAAGTTAAAATGAATGTGTAATTTAATTCCCCTTTCAGTTACAGAAATATTATAAACTTGTAATGTTTTCTTCCCATATTTCTGTTTACTAATTTACACATTTAAATCAGCTGCCTAAATAAGCATGGAGATAACACATTAAACAGATTCTTTGTGGAGATAAAACAGAAACAGGTAAGATACAAGCACTTCCTTCTCCAAAGTGTAACTATTTCTTTTTAGCTAGTAAGAAAAAAATAAAATAACTTTAACTTAACTGTGAAATAGATAAAGCCATGGTGGATTTTAGCCTAAGTGGATTCCTTTTCTCCATATGAATAGATACATGAGTTGATTGTTAGCAAGAAAGGTGATAGGTAGATAGATGGATGGATGGATGGATGGATGGAGGGAAGGAGAAGAGAGGCACATATGTATATATGAGATTATACAACATAGATGGATATCTGTCATATGATCACCAAATAAAATCCAATAAAGAAATACAACCAGTCCCAAGATGAGAGAGCTGCTGCCTTCACGTGGTGTTTGGAATGCTTACATGATATTTTGTTCTTGTCGTATTTACCAATCATTTCCCAAAAAAAGTAGAAAATGAAAGAGAGCTACTGGAACTAGAACCATGATCGGGTTAGAGAGCTAGAGCTAAGAGATCCTACAGATGCTCGTAGATCTTTTTACTGTTTTGTGAGAACCGTACTGAAAGTAGGAATCAGTCAAGAAGTAAGCAGGGGACTGTGACATCTTGTCACATGTCACATCCCTGGTGTGGTCTTACCACTTTACTCCAAGTTCAGCCCAAACAGTGCTTTGGAAAAGCAGCCTGGGTTTTTCCCATCTTCTCTTCTCCCCAACATCTTCCTTAGACATCTGGCCTGAGTTACTGAGTCAAATCCTCTGACAGTCTAAAGAGAGCTTTCATTCGCGTTCTGTATGTTCTCATGTCTTCCAATAAACATAGGTTTGAAAAAGCACCAAGAAAGGATTCTCTATCACAGAGCATCATTCTTCTGTGTTAATAGGTAAAGTGACTAAGCATAGGTAGTATCAGAGCAGCGTTTTAATGGTCATAGTTCTTCAGCCTGACTGAAGCCTGATGCTAAGAGGCCATGCATTGACCCTACGAAGTTATGAGTTGCCCCGTGAGTAGACCAGTTAGGGTACTTTGGTTCTAAGCCCACCCACTGCTTGTCTGCAAAGGCCACGTGCCTGACAGGGTCTTCCCAAGCACCAAGCAAGACTCAGCCCTGCGCTCCTAGTGAACACGGCTGTCACTGGAGTGACGGCACACTTCACAGGCTGTTTGTCACAGCTTTGTGAAATTAGTGCAGTGGCTCTGTACTGTGTCAATTAAATATGGTTGCAGGCTTAATTCTTCACATTTGGTCCCTGAATACGCTGTCATATGGTTTGTGGGTTTTCTCAAGAAGGCATATGTTTAAACTGTTGTCACTGAGTTTCTTCTGTCCTTTACTGTCTTTCAATGAGCAAAAATATCCACCTGATTTTCATCCTGAGAAAAACCTGTTTTATCCCAAAAACTACTTTAGGTAAGAAAGAAGAAATCTGGATTATTGATGACTTCATTATTGATGGAAATAATTTGAATAACCCTGTGATGCTTCTGGACACATTTGACTTTGGGCCCAGGGAAGACAATTGGTTTTTCTACCCTGGTGGTAACATTGGTCTCTACTGCCCGTACTCTTCAAAGGGAGCGCCGTAAGTGTTTAATTGAAAAGCTAAAAGTAAGACCACTGCTCTGTACAAATCATGATGAATTTTTGCCTAAAGGATTTCTTGTTTTGTTGAATAACAGTGAAGAAGATTCAGCCATGGTGTTTGTCTCCAGTGAAGTTGGTGAGCACTCCATTACCACCCGTGACCTCAGTGTGAATGAGAACACCATCATACAGTTTGAGGTATTTGACTTTGTTCTAGTAGAAATACTTTAAATTATGTTGTGAGCAAAAAATGGGAAAGAAGAGGAAAATCTCAGATGGGTTCATGCATTACGACTTCCCATTTTTGTGCAAGGACATAGATTTAGATGTCATAATTCCCTTTTATTACAGAACCAACTGTCACATTTATGTTTATTTATGAATTTCTGTACTTTATTTCCTACATAATTTTTCCACCTACTGTAACAAATGGAAGTAAACTGTTTTAAACATCACAAAAATGCAATTGGTCATATTGTTCTGGTGTTATTTTCACTGCCTTTATATGAAATTTCAAAAATTTTTAGGGCTCAGATCAATGTAACTATGGTGGATACCATGCCAGCACATCTACATAATATTTATTCTACTGCTATAAATTTTGCAGATAAAAATTTACACTGGTTTTATAATTTTAAATGTACTTTCTTTGTATCTTTTAACATTCATGCTCTCCTTAATGTTTGTCCAGAAAGCAAACTAATAATTAACATAATTTTTTTTACATTTTTCACAAGACAAACACTTGGATAACATCAGTGAAACCTAACATAACTGATGCCAGTGTTTTATAGCTGATGTCTGTACCAACCAGTCAGCAGATTTACTTACTGTATTGTCCAGTTGCCTAAAAGCAATTAAATATTTGTTAATTTTAATCTGCATCCTCTAAATTAGAGTTATTTCTTGTAACCTCAAAAGTTAAAGACCTAATGATTCCCAGGGGGAAAATTAGTATGTCTATTCTAAATTTTCTGTCATATTTTCTAATTTTATGCTTTAAATGCTTTTAAAAGGTAGGGTCTTTGTCCTTTTTTAAGAGTTCTCTTATCAGAAGAATTCAAGTAGAAACAAACTGCCTGTAATTGAAAAGTCTATCAAATGCAGATAGTTTACTCAGAAGATCAAAGAAGTAAATTCACATGGATACACACACACACACACACACACACACACTGCACATCAACAGCCAATTGCTATGATAGCAAGAAAATGTTATCCCATTGGAACAGGGAAATTTTCACAGGAAGAAGCACGTGCATTTATTTAAATTTTAACTTAGCGCACTTGAAACCATGGGGGTGGGGAAGAATGAAATGGTTATTTTCCTAATAGTTTGAAAGCTCTTTCCGCAGAAATAGAGTATTTCAGGTTATTGGGGCAAGAGGCAAAGAAAATTGGGAGTAGAGGATGCATACAAACTTGTTTCATGTGGGATGAGTAAGTCTAGAGATCTAATATATAGCATGAAGATTATAGTTTAATGCATTGTTCTGTGTAATGAAAGTGTGCTAAGAGGGTAGATTTTAGGTACCCTTAATATGCACACTCATATACACACACATACATACATACACATACACAAATACATACACACACATACTCATGATGGACAGTGTGAGTTGCTTCACTGCTATACTCATTTTATATTATATCAAAATAATATTTTATCAACCTTAAATACGTAACATTTTTATAGGTAAATGGATACAACTAGAGACCATGCTCATAAGTGAAATAAATCAGACCTGCATGTATAAACATCATACTGTCTCCCTCATGTAAGAAACTGAAAAAGGGCTGGGGATATAGCTCAGTGGAATAAGTGCCTGCCTGGCAAGCGCAGAGTCCTGAGTTCAATCTCTGGTACCATAACTAAAAATAAATAAAAATTTTTTAAAAGAAACTGAAAGAGTAAATAAAATCTGAAAAGTACAATAGATGTGAAAGGGAAGGAAACTTCTCAAAAGGAAACAACAACTGGGATGAGGGAAAGGAGAAAAGAAAGAAAGAAAGAAGGACAGAAAAAAATACATTTCTATATACACAACATAGCTAAGATAATTGTACTACTAATGTCTATTGGTTTATTGAAAGGAACAGCTAAAAAAATGAAAGGAACAGTTAATGTTTAATTGATCAACCTGGCATACCTATATCTAGTAATCTGAGCCACTACTTTAAAGATAACAATATGTAACCCAACAACCATTGTTAATTTCCTATCATCTTGTTTTGAAATTCTGTATTGTTTTTATTGTTGTTGTGTAGTTTTGTTTTTGTCTTTGTTTTTCTTGTTTTGGATTTTGTTCTTTTCTCTTTCAAATAAAAAAGAAAATTTTAATTTTTAGGTCTTTCCTCACACCCAGGAAATAATAACATTGATTGTACTGCCTTGTTTTGATATTGAATATATGTTGATGAGTCTTTTAGGACTATTTGGAAGTTGTCATCGGCAAGTAGAAGGTATTCCTGCCTAGCGGGCTGGGGAAAGGATAATAGGCTTAGGGAAACAGTCTTTCCCATGCAGTTGGTTAGGTTTGGTTTGGTTATGAAACTGAGCCTGATGTAAAATTTGGAGTTATTTCAGCCTGTGCCTTTTCCACTTTCTGGTGTTTTACAGAATGAAGGAAACTAAAATTTTTATGATGTTCTTTATGAAAAAAATTGCAGCTTAAAAGTAATATATGATATTACTCAGACACAACAGAATCTTGTGGTGTTAAGTGTTTCAGCAGGACAGCTCCCATGAAAAAGAACCCCAGACAGTAATGACATGAATCATTTCAAGGCTGTTGCTCTGAGTTAATATGTGCCTCGTTTTTTCCTTTTATCCAAGATCAATGTTGGATGCTCCACTGACAGCTCATCTGCTGATCCGGTCAGACTGGAATTTTCCAGGGACTTTGGGGCCACCTGGCACCTGCTGCTGCCCCTCTGCTATCACAGCAACAGCCATGTCAGCTCCTTATGCTCCACTGAGCAGCACCCAAGCAGCACCTACTACGCAGGGATCACACAGGGCTGGCGGCGGGAGGTCGTGCACTTCGGGAAGCTGCACCTCTGCGGGTGAGGCTGCCTGCCGCCTGGCACTGCTCTGATGTCTGACTTTACAGTTTGTCCCTGCAGTCGTCCTTGATGTGCCACTTTAGCAGGGATAACCCGCCCAGGTCATCAGTTCTCACTTGAAACAGAGAGACAGATATTTCAAACACAGGACTCACAGCTGATATAGCTAGTAACTTACAGTTTGAATGTAGATTTAAGAGCACATTGTGGACCACAGAGTCCCAAGGGCATTATCCCCACAATGGGCCATTATCAGATCAATAGGAAGCAACAGAAACATAGTTTTCCCCTAATATGCTGCCCACTGTGTGTCCCCACTCCATAGTATAAATATAGGTAGAATTTGGTGCGTTCGAACATCCACCTATGTTTGTCATGTGGGAGAGGGCATGTGTGGAGGATGGGACCCCCTCGGCATATTCCCGGCGCCTCATAAAAACAAAAATCATTAGCACTTTTCCCTCAGGCATTTCTACTTTTTCAACCCCTCTCAGCACTCTTGTTACATGTATCTGACCCTTCTGTTGAAAAGCTATTTGCGGATAAAGGGCTTCAATACTAACAGAAATGAAATGAGGGGTGCAGCTCAAAAAATAAAACTAATAATTTGAACAGAGGGAGGGAACTAACAGGGCAGCCTGCCCCAAATTTCGGACTTTTCTTTCATAATAGAGAATTCATTCTTCCGGAATATGTCAGAAAAAGAAGAAAGTAGCAATATCATACTTTCAAGATGGAGATAGTTTTATATTCCTGATGTGAAACTGGACGTAATTAGAAGTAGTAGGTCTTCAAGCAAAACAGCTGACACTCAATACTCTTCTGAAAGACTGAAAGGGAATTTTCAAAAGTCTAAGTTCGCTTTGAACATAAATCCAATTCACTCCTCATCTCACTGCAAAATTTTCATAATTTGATTGTTACATACTTAAATATTTTTTGTTGTCAACCATATCATTTAGTAATTCTTGCTGTGACATGAGAATATTATTCTAATAGGAAATCCACTTTTTTTAATAAAAAGATATACATTGCTATGCGGAGTGTCCTCAAGATTCTTCAGGAACCAGAGCCAGAAGAGGCAAGGAGTGTCTCTGGAGATGTAGGATTAGGCAAAGCTAGTAACTCAGCCAGGCATGGCTGGAAAGCTGTGATTAGTTGAGAAGATTCAGCATAGAAGAATTAGGCAAGAGAAATTGTGGGGAGCGGCTGAGCTAGAGATCAACCACACCTTTGGGACCGGAGCAAGGCCAGTTCAGCAGGTGCCTGGCCTTGGTCTTCTTCCCTGTTAACTACAGCACAGACAGCTTTTTTTACGGTGTATAAACAAAACCACAGACCACGGTGGGTTATCACTGTCCCTCCATCAGCGAAATCAGGTCCCACCCAACCCTAGCTTTCCTTTGAGTATGTGTCTATAGATTTTTCTTAATCTCCAATCGCCCCTTCTCAGGACCCTGCTGGCTGCTCAGGTCAGGGCAAGGAATAGTTCAGGAAAAACTTTTTCTCCAGAATCTATAGTATTAAAAAGCTATATATTGGAAGAAATATAAAAATTCTTACAAAAAAAGTGGAAGACTATATTGGCAAGATCCTGGGGAATTACATGGATCCCACTCAGGAAATACCATCTGAAAACCTCAGCAACAGGGGTTTGTGATCCTCATTTTTATCATGACTCCATGAACCTCACTCAGCAAAGCACAGCCCTCAGCATCTGGGGTTCTCAAGCCTAAGAAAGTCCTGAATCAGCTGTGGCCAGAAGTCCAGGTGTAGCACCAGAAGCACAGGGTCCGGAAGACCACCCATGGGCAGGGTAGCCGGGCGAAAGGCCTGAACACAGAGGCTCCCTGGCACAGCTGGGTCCTGAATGTTCCTGTCACTCCACAGTCCCTGTGTTGAAGTGGTAACCTCCACGGTGATGGCATTAGGAAGTGGACCTTTGAAGAGGTGACTAGGTCCTGAGGGTGATGCCATCGTGAAAGGCTTGCTTCCTTTAGAAAAGAAGCCCCAGAGAACTGCCTTGCATCTTCCACTCGGTGAGGACACACGTAGAAGGTCCATCTATGAACACAGGGCAAGCCCTGACCAGACATGGAAATAACCGCTGTTGTTTATAAGCTGTCCAGTTTATGTTCTTTTGTTATAGCAGCACAGAGCAAGACACCTTGGATTAGAATGTCCAGCCAGACTCCATTGTGGGATTGCTGAAAAGCATTGGACTTTTTCCTTTCATGGACCTCTGATTTCCTCCAATTGCCCTGTTAAGAATACTTAAATAACAAACAACCTTAAAGGGAGGTTTCAGGCCACAATTTTACATATTTTTGCCAACTAAGACTCAACAAGTTCCCACATGAAAATAATTCTATCAAAATGATGGGAAATAAGGTCACAAGGGTCTGCCAGTGAGAGGCACTGAGGATGGGGCTGGAGTGCCAAGAAGACTGCCTCACTTAGCATGTCATGACATCCATTGTGCCACGGTCACACGTAAAACCTGGCAATTTAGTTCAGAAATTGGAGCAAGGGAAATGCAGACGTCTGTATGTCACCCACTGGTAAAAATCCACTTATAAAACACAACTCTACTGTGGTGCAAGGATTTAGACATTCATGTTATTTGTATTTTGTGTCATTTTCATTTCTGTGAAAAGAAATTAAATGGGACTAAGAAGGCAGGCCCCTTTCAGAACTGTATAAACCTGCCTTTCAAACTGCCTCCAGCCATTTCTCTGAAGGGAAGAAGTGCCTTAATAGTGTTGTCTAGTCCTTGTTTCAGAAAAAGAATTAGCACTGTTCTTAAAACTCACACAGGCATGAATTGCTGGAAGGCGAAATTTACATTTTCTCCAGCTCACTGCACCATTCCTTGGTTTGTATTCACCATGGCACATAATAAGGGCACAAGTGCTTGCTGCTAAAAAGAAATGCAAAAATCCAGGGTAAAGTCACTCTTTCCTATGACTTACTGGACACTAGATACACACACACGCACACCAGTGTACTAAATGTTCCAGGTGCCGAATGGCCATCTTTGGTCCCCACATATTGGCAGTTGACATGGGAAACATAAATATTAAGCCTCTATCTAATTTTTTTCACCTTTGTGTACTTTCTCGAGTCTTTTCTATCTTTAAAACTTTCTAATTGTTTTAACTTCATGCAGCTTCATAATGAGCCAACCCAAAACCCCATTTAATGGAGGCTGTGTTGTGTGCTCAAAATTTGAAGTTTATTTTTAAAAGCCCATCCTTTGAACGCCACTGTCTGGGGAGAGCAGGTGCTGACAAATCACCAAGGAGGATGGCAGTGGGAGAGGTTTAGAATAAGATTTCAGCAGAAGGAAACCACAGCGAAACCAGACCCTTCAGCCTATTTATCATAGCGCTCGCATTTTCGGTGGCAAGACAGGTGAACAGTAATAAATATCCAGCCAAGGGGGTTCATTTGTATTCAGAACATTGGAATAAGTAAGGCATTCAAAAAGTGTATGCAGGCTTTTGTTCAAAGGAAAGCTCCAGCCATTTCCCTCAGCTCAGCAGTCTGAAAGTTCAGAAGGTAAGAAGTGCTTCCTGCCAAGACTAAACTCTGACAAGTACTTGAAAATAAAGTTTAATTATGAACTGGTGTTTTGGGCCAACCTAAAGGAGTATGGTTGGAGTCTTGATATAAACAATGAAATGAAAGTAGAAGTTGTATGTGAAAACTTGACGCCACCTGCTTTACTGTCTACTAAACGTCGGAAACTTAACAAATGCATTTGCCTCTCACCACACATCCCCAACCTCAGGCTTCATTTCTACTTTCTGTTTCTCAAATAAAACACTATTCAAAATTTAGTGTCTATGATAACTGGAAATTGGGCCAACTCACAGAACATGAAAATAAGTGCATATGCCATCTCTGTCACTTTCTCCTGCTGAAATAAACCCACCT
This sequence comes from Dinomys branickii, assembly GCA_004027595.1. Lineage (NCBI taxonomy): Eukaryota > Metazoa > Chordata > Mammalia > Rodentia > Dinomyidae > Dinomys > Dinomys branickii. Next base: position 28,939 of record PVLD010010907.1, on the reverse strand, counting down.
TTTTTGAACTGCGTTTTATGTATGATAAAATGCATTAAGCTATGTATGACTTGCTACTTAAATATGTGGATTATTTCAAGAGAGGTAAATTTATTATTAGTAATAAGACAATTTATTTTCTTACATTTTTTTTTAAATTAAGAAATAGGGCCAGGGGTGTAGCTCAGCAGCACAGCGCCTGCCTGGCAAGTACAAGGTCATGAGTTCAATTCCTGGTACCAAAAAAAAATAAAAGAAAATAAAAGAAAAGAAGACTACAAAGAAATCCACTTTTCTCACTGTTTTTTCTTAAACATGTCCTGGGCACTTACTATAGTGTATGAAACACTGTACTGGACACCACGAAAGGGAGATGAACATCTGCCAGTGTCACTGCCAGTAAAGGAAACAGACACACTTTTAAATACTCCAACTGTGATAATAGTGATTGAAAAACCCACCCAGATTATGAAAGACAGAGCCAGAGAGAGAAATTAAAGGAAAATTAAAAAGAAAATAAAAATAATTCTACTACCATCATACCCAAAAGAACTGAAAACCGATATTTAAGCAGATACTCGTATTATCCCTGAAGGTTCATAGCAGCACTACTCACAATAGCCAAGAGGTGAAAATATCCCAGTGCTCATCAACTGATGGATGAATAAAGTTGCTCTATCCATAGGATAGAGTATCATTCATTCATAAAAAGGAATGAAATTCTGATAGGTGCTATAGCATGAATGAACCTTGATCACATGATAACTGAATGAAGCCAGACACAAAGGTTACACATTGCCTGGTTCCATTTATCTAAAAAGGTGAATCCATGGGACAGAACACATTGGTGGTTGCCCCTCCTTTCGAGGTGATGAAAATGTCTTGGAACAAGATAGAGGTAGCCAACACTGTGAACGTAAGTGCCATTAAACAGTACTCTTTAAATGATGAATGGTTAATTTTATGTTAAATTAATTTTACCACATCTTTAGGAGAGATTCATCATGCAGAGTGTAAATAATAGGGGTAGAGAAACCTTCCTCAAAGGAGTCAAATGCACAAGGCGGAAAGGTAAGGCAGAATTTTCAGGTACTGACAGAACTGAGAAGGGCTTAATGGAAGTGGGAAACTCATTGGTAAAATGCTCACAAATGAAGAAGGAAGTTTTATTCCTGAAACAGCAAATCATTTCTGTTCCTGAGAGTGGAGCATGGATAGTAACTGCCCACTGCTCACTGATCCAGTGTGCCTGTTCAGAAAGTACCTGGTGCTGCTGATTGGGTTCTGAAAGACCTGTTTCTCTTTTCCAGATCTGTGCGTTTCAGGTGGTTCCAGGGCTTTTACCTTGCCGGCTCTCAGCCAGTGACCTGGGCCATTGACAACGTGTACATTGGGCCCCAGTGTGAAGAGATGTGCGACGGGCACGGGAGCTGCATCAACGGAACCAAGTGTATATGTGACCCCGGCTACTCGGGGCCAACCTGCAAAATAAGCACCAAAAACCCAGATTTCCTCAAGGACGACTTTGAAGGTAATCTTGTCTCATAAATTCTGGGTAGCTTTGTGAAAGAACTGATATAGTAAACATCATTTGTGATGGAGACATAACCAAGTTCTACTCTACAATGTTTAATTATTATCACTATGATTGTACACACCCATGAGTTCATTTGGTTCAGAATTTTTATCAGGCGCCATTTCCGAAACATGGTCAGTGAGAGAAAATAAGACCTTAACTGAGAAAAAATTTAAAGCTATTGTGACAGGTTTTGTACTGCAAGTAACGTCTGAGGATAAGTTTCATTAGGCTTGAATGGTAATTTTCAAAAGCATCTCTAGAGGGGTGATTTTCTTGTATGGAAGAAATGATCGTCAAAAATCTAAATTCCTCTCATTGCCTCCTATCATTTTCTGTGCCTTAGTTTTACATCCAGCATCATTGTATGTAAAGATAATGTTACAGTGTAGAAAAATGCACATGCTATGATTGGAAAAAAAGCATTTTAATCGTAGATGCACCCCATTCAAACTGTGGATCCTATGAGAAGGTCATATATAATCGCTATCTATATTATAGCTGAATTAAAAGATTTTCTTCATTTTTCCTGAATTTTTTATAAAACTTGTTAAAAAGCTTGAACTGGTTAGTGGTGTCAGTTCCACAATATCTTGGATGCACTAAAGGCCACTGAATTGTTCACTTTGAAATGGCCCATGTGATAAGCTTTATGTTTTGTATATTTTACCAGAATGAAAAAAATTAAATCTAAGTCAAATATCTGAACAGATTTGAGAGTTGGCTTTGAAAGATACTGTTTAATAGGAGCTATTAAGTTTTGTCTATAAAACATTGCTTTAAAAATATTTTATTATTCCTGCCTGATACTATCCTCACACAGGATACTATTTATTCTATTAAAAGAGACACAGTGAAGAATCTGGTGGAAATAAACAAGAAAAGACCAACTTCTCAGCACATGGACCCTTAGATCACACTAACCAAAACTAAATCATGCAAACAAGCTACTGTGTCCAGGAGACCTCATGCCCTAAAATATGCTTTAATACTTGTGACTTTGTATTTTAAAACTACACAATGCATGTACCCTATTTCTTTGAAAAGTATAACATGGCTATACTTGGGGTCCTAGGAAAGACACATTTTTCCATTATTTTAGGTCAACTAGAGTCTGACAGATTCTTACTGATGAGTGGAGGAAAGCCATCCCGGAAGTGTGGAATCCTCTCCAGTGGAAACAACCTCTTTTTCAACGAAGATGGCTTGCGCATGCTGATGACCCGTGACCTGGACTTGTCACATGCCAGGTAATGATTGAAAAGCCACATGGTGTAGATTTAGACATAATCAAATCGGAAAGAAGCAGCGAGATCTCAAGGAGGAGCTCTTCTGTTAGAGATGCTGGGCTTCTCTCTGGTCACAGCCTCCATTAAGACACCATTCACATCGTTGCTAGTTCCAAAACTGAGAGACTTGTTCAGCAACCATATCAGAAATGGAACTACATAGCTACACAGACAAACCAAATATGGATTACTTTATAAGCTTGAAAACAGAAAATGACAATATTTAATGAATTTCAAGAAAATAATACTGTGTCTTCTTTACCCACCTTCTATACCACACTTTTCTTTAGTACTTGGATTGTGTAGAAATTGTATACATTTATTACACCATGCTTAGTGAAAAGCTTGATTGAAATGCAATACATCCTCAAATTATTCATGATTAATTTTACCTCCATTAGTAATTTTAGTTAAGAACACTGGAAGTGCAACCTTAGCGTCTGTCCAGTAATTCACTCCATGTTCTAAGAAGTCATTTTCTAAATTGAGCACAGTCACTCAGAAACAAACACGTTAAACTGGCTCAGAGGATTATGTCCTGTCAAGTTGTGTATCCCTTGATCATCTGATGAGCCAAAAACTTAACAGGGAAAATAAAAAAAGAATATGTATAAAATGGAACCCTGACCTATTTTTGCAAGTGAACAAAGAAATCGTGCCTTGATATTTTGAAATATTTCAGAGCATCTTAAAATATGTCAGCATATTTATCTCCTCTTTCTCCTAATTTTTATTAATGGATTATAAACTCTATAATTCATAGAAAATAGAGTTTTGTGAGATAACTTTATGCTTATAGGAAACAAGATTTTATCTTTATCCCATTTTAAGGCATATGTACTTCAATTTGATATTCTCTATTTCAGATTTTCACTGGCAGCTGAGTTCCTGAGTTTAGAAGTTATTCGTTTTTGTAAATAAATAATCTTGATATGGTTTTCCTTAATGACCAATAATTTGATAGTTACATTATCCTTAAATTAATATAAACATTTTCCCAATGCAGGTAGACAATAAAGTAAAAGTTTCCCTCTGCAAATAATTACTGTTCTCATAAATATAAACATCACGAAGCACTAACACTATATGTTTTCATTAATCCAATGTTAAAAGCTCCCTTATACATAGCTCACATCTCTGTCGCGTGCTGTGTAGGATTTGCATATATTGACCTGAAAATGCTCCATGTAAGATCTCGATTTTTTTCAGGGTCGTAAGACTAAATCAATGGGGGATGGGAAAAACCATGAGGAATTAATTTATATTTGTTACCGATAACATTTATTGTAAGTCCCATTATATTTCCTGTGTTCGGCAAGCATACGTTATCCACTGTGTGTGTTGGGCGCGTGTGAAATGTATTCTGCATTAGCAGCTAGCACAAGGGCCAGACCAGACACCAACAGTGTGCCTGCCAAAGATAACATGTGAGCTAGTTTTCATTGGCACCCCAGCTGCTTGCTGCCACTCTACCCCCATCCCTGCCAGCTGGGAAAGCTGCCACTGGCTGCTCGCCACAGTTCTCGGTGGCCAGTATCATCCATTCCCAGACACAGCAACAGTGAGAGGCTGGCACGGCCCACTGCCACCAACAACTCACACTCGTGCTTCCCTGCCCCTGGCACGAGAGGCAGAAAAGAGGCCCGGCTTGACGTACCTCTTCCAAAAGATGCCTGGCCTTTGCAGAGATGGGCTGCAGTGGCTGAATTTAAATGTGTCTCCTAAACCAGTGACACAAGACTTGTAAACTATAGGTGAAACCTGAGAGTGGATGATTTCTCTACAAGGGGGCCTAATCTACGTTAATTACATTCTTCTGGTTCCAAATGCAGAGGCTAGGGTCCAGTGTATCTCACACAGATGACAGTACGCGCTCCCAAACCTGAGCAGTCTTTAGAGCTCTCTCATCATCTTGCAGAGCAGCCAAATGCAATGTTCACTTTCCTCCGGCTTCTCTGAGGAGAGATTGGAGGCACACATATGGGCAAAGAACTGCCATTTTCCACACTTCACATTTAATAAACTCCCTTTCCCATTAAAAGGGAAAAATCAGGCTTTGAAGCAACAGTTTTGGACACTCATTAAATCACTGTATTCATTAAAGCCATTCATTGGCCATATTACCCCGGGTGCTTGTCTTTGGTTAGCAATGTGGCTTTCGCATCAAAGGGAAAGTCTACAGCAAAGTGTACTCATGTCAGATTTGTGCAGTTCTTCATGCGACTGGGATGTGGAAAAGGTGTACCGGACCCCAGGAGCCAGCCCGTGCTCCTGCAGTATTCGCTCAACGGAGGCCTCTCCTGGAGTCTCCTTCAGGAGTTCCTCTTCAGCAACTCCAGCAATGTGGGCAGGTACATTGCCCTGGAGATCCCCTTGAAAGCCCGCTCCGGCTCTACTCGCCTGCGCTGGTGGCAGCCATCTGAAAACGGCCACTTCTACAGCCCCTGGGTGATCGACCAGGTCAGTCCTTTCAGGGTTAATCTTCTTACTTTCGTCGCTGGAGCTGGATGTGGCCTTCCAGAGGGAGTCCAGGGTGGAGAGTTGAGTGACTTAGTCAAGGGCACACAGCTAGATTAGATGTAGCATTTAGCTTCCTTTTCACTCTCTATTTCCTCAGTTGTTTAAATTATAAAATTAAATGACACAACAGAAGGCCTAGGTCCTACTCATAGAGGATACTGCCATATGGATAGAGGGACTTTATCAAGCATGATACAAGGTTATAACTCTCTGAAAAGGAAAATGTGCAAATTAGTATCGGTGCCACGTGCAGTTGTTCTCAAATCTTCTTTCCTGGCCTTTGAAGAAAAAAATAAATAAATCTCTCCAGCATCTTTATGGATTGCTCTAAAGAATCTCCATGCATAATAAAACATGTATCAAATAGAACTCAGAGATCCTGCTCACAAACAGTGGAGCCCTTGCAAAGAATTGGAACTGAAATGCCTCAGGGTATAATTGTCCTGAAATAGGAATTTTACACAGAAAATAATCACGTGTAAGCCAAATTCTGCTTTCCCAGCTTGGGTGCATGTAGCTTCCAAAGGCACAGTGTAGCCCGTGAAGGCTGTGAATGGTTTTGTCATCCTTTGATTTGTTTTTGGTAGGTTCTTGCCAGATGGGCACGCAGACCACACAAACAAGAGTGTTGTGAAAGGCCCCGTAACATTACGCTGCTGTGTAGTGCCATTCTGAGCAGGCTGACAGATAAAAACAAACACACAAAAAAGGCTCAGCTTTCCCGTTTCTTAAAATCAGATACAGAATTTGTTTTTTGGGTTTTTTTAAAATTACATTTCAGATTCTTATTGGAGGAAACATTTCTGGAAATACAGTCTTGGAAGACGATTTCACAACTCTGGATAGTAGGAAATGGCTGCTCCACCCAGGAGGCACGAAGATGCCCGTGTGTGGCTCCACAGGAGATGCCCTGGTTTTCATCGAAAAGGCCAGCACCCGCTATGTGGTCACCACAGACATTGCCGTGAATGAGGACTCCTTCCTGCAGATAGACTTCGCGGCCTCCTGCTCCGTCACAGACTCTTGCTATGGTAAGGGCTCCGTGTCCAGACTGCGTGACAGACAAGCGAGCACAGACCCCTGAGCCTCTGTCCCGAGGCTGTTCGGAGCCTCTACGTCCATAAGATACATAGAGCATCTTGAGTTCTTGACATATTCTTAAAATAGTGACATTCTCTTGAACACATGGTGTGTAAACTAAGTATATTCTTGAAGATACTATGTGTAATTGGGTTTTAGCTGGTTACTTTTCAAAACATCAGATATGAACTACTTTTTTAAGCCCATAAACGTGAAGACTTTTATAATATAGTAACTTAAATAATAATTTGCAAATCCAGTTTTGTTCTAGTATCAGACTTGCAGAATAAGGGAAACAGCTCGGTATCTTTCCCCTCATGGTTTCTCACCATGTACAGAAGGGCAGGGATGAGATTTATACATACGCCTGTATGTCTGTGGATCTGCATCACAGATTTAAGTGATTCCCACTATTGTTCCTTTCCATAGCTCCAGGAATCATGAAATTTTGTCATTTCTACTTGCCTTATACTCATGAGTTATATTGCATCCCGGACCACTCTCATTTTGATCAGTTTGTGTGTTCTGTGTTGTTACAGTGTATGTGTGTGTGTGTGTGTGTGTGTGTACATACACATACACTCACACACGAACAACACACAGGAGCCTATTTCGGGGGAAATAGAGGAGTGTCACTGTGCACTTGGACCCTTCCTCTGAATTTACAGACCTGTCAAGATTCTTAGGATCTCCCACTTTTCACCACCCCAGGTTACTCTCCTTCCTAGGGACCCTAACTAAAATGTTCATAGCAACTTGTTCTGTTTTAAAATCTGGGAGGCTGAAATCTGAGGAAAGCTGGTTAGTTCCAAGCTTCTGCAGAATCTAGATTTTTTAATAGTTCCTTTATTTTTAATTTGGTGGACATCCCTTAGAAGGAATCCCAAAAGTACTCTTTCTACCTCAGAACAATCAGTCAGTGGGTAGAAGTTAGAGAAAAGAAGGTGAATGAGTACAGGGCACACTCTCTCCTTACCAGGTACGTTTGCTTGGAAGAATATCTCCCAGAGCCAGAGTCCAGGAGATGACTAACCCAGCCTTCTCCGGAGTGGTACCGGTACAGAATGTAATGACCTTCAGAGGTGGGAGAGATGACCAGTAGTTGGCTAACCCAAAAGTTAGAGAATACTTCACAAAGAGGCTATGTCTTGGGGAGACCTAGATTGTTGGAGTGGATTTTAAGGGTGAGTAGAGAAGGGAGAACACCCAAACTGAACTGGCAGCACAAGCGGAGAAGCAGTAAAGAGCATTCTCCCGGCCCACAGGGAAGCTGCAAACAGGCCAGCTCAAGCAGGCGCTATTTGCACCTAACACAGAACAGAGAACACTGATCTTGAAACAGGGACTTCAAATCCCTTAACTCCTTTACTTTCTTGAGCATAAGGAGTCAGTGCGGGTAAGGGAATGGGAATCATCTCATGATCACCCAGAAGCAGCAGCTGTCCTGAAATTCTGTCTTCATAATGAGTCTAGCCAGTCCTGGGCTTCCTACCATAGACTTACACAACCTTGTGAGTCAGGTCCAAAGGAACCATTAAAAGAAAGAGGGAAGCAGCTAACAGTGGGAGTTGGCAACACATGGTAAAGGACCTGGAGAGGCAAGCGGAGCAGTTTATGCTCGACAGGGTCATGAGCAGGAGGTCACAAGTGCAGCGGGGTTAGGTATTTTAGGGAACTTAGCTTGGGAGCCAGTAAAGGAATAGGAAGGAATCCTAGTAAATGAGCTGTGGATTGGTCTCTACCAGTGGGGATGAGGCTCACACTACGAAAGGAAATGGATTGGAAAAACTACGACAAGATAATGCAGACAGAAAAACCCCAGGTTTCAGGACCAACGAGCAGGCTGAGCACAGAGGGGAAAGGGGAAAGAACAAAATTTCTGAAATACCTTCTAATTTTTGAGTCCGCAGAAACAGTGTGAAAATATTACCACTAATAAAATCTGATGGTCAAGACAACATTGTGTGTGTGTGTGTGTGTGTGTGTGTGTGTGTGTGTGTGTATGGAAAACTGACAAGCTGAAGCAAAAGGAGTTCCAGGTGAAGACAACCTTTAGTGGGGAGGGTATGCCGCTCATCGCCATATGGCCAGCGTCAGACACAGTGCCGAGCTCAATAAACATTTGTTAACTGGAGAAAATTGATTCTGAGACATAAAACTGGAAAATCTGGGCCCAGAGGTAATAGTTGGAGTGTTAATAGTGTGCACAGAGAATAGGAAGTCAGAGACAGCATCTGGAAGAATACCCAAAGCTGGGTGTTCAGCGAAGCAGTCAGAGTCAAAACAAGACCCAGGCTCAGGATGCTGTCCCAAAATAAGAGAAAGCTTCAAGGGTCAGGGAGCAGTCGATAATATCTGGACTGTAAGGAGGACAAGCACAGTGAACCCCAAGGCCGGGCCATTGAGTAACCTGGAAAGCTCAGTACAGCACTCGGTCCCCACCTGGGGAGCTGCAGAGCTCCTGGCACCTTGATTGTGGCCAAGAAGTTCATCTGCGCCTCTGCGCCTCTGCACCTGGGTCCCTGGTACCCACAGCTTCTGAGGTGCCCAGGGGACTTCACAACTAAACACCGTGGTCTTCGACAAAGCAGTTTCAGGAGAGAGGCAGGCCATGACAGTTTAAAAAAGCATTAAGAAATGAAGAAGGAGGGGTTGGGGATATGGTGCAGTGGCACAGTGCCTGCCCAGAAAGTGGAACGTCCTAAGTTCGATTCCCAGATAAGGTGGGAGGCAAGAGTTGAATGTTGCAGAAGAAAAGAAAGAAAATGATATTTTCCATAGAGACACAGCCTAACAATGGGCACTGGTACAAATTCATGACCTTCAGCCCCACCTTTCTACCTCTCTGAATTCTCAGTGTACCCATTACACAGCATAGCCAGGTGTATAAGCGAAAAGAGACTTTACAATCTCTAAGATGCTGGACCTACACCAGAGCAAAACTGATGTTACTGGTCAGAATTCCTATAGGATGGTAAAAATTTAAGAGATCTGCTCCATTTTTTAAAATATTTAAAAAGTAACCATGAGACTAATATCATTACTGTGTTTTCTGGACATTAGTCATTAAATAATATATATATAATTATAATAAACTATATATTACTTAAATAACATGTTTATATGATATATTTTTACCACTGTTATCATTAAATTATACGCATATATTCTAGCTACTAACTTAGAGCCATTCAATGTAACGTAACTCTATATGAAGCAATTATTTTACTATGACTGTACCAAGTTTCTCAGTAGGAGTGATACAGAAAAACTTACTTTGTGTTTCACTTGATCGTATCCCCTTAAAAGAAAAAGTATTGTGACATGAAATTCTTAAAAATAAGTGATAATGTGTGGAGAAAAATAAAACTGGGAAATATTTCAACACAGGAAAAAGCCAAAGTGACATCTGATTAAAGTTAAGATATAGAAACACAGTAAGTAGCTCAGGTTCCAGGTCTGCAGACATGTACTTACACCCAGGCCGCACTTCCTATTTCAGCCATTGAGCTGGAGTACTCCGTGGATCTCGGATTGTCATGGCACCCACTGGTACGGGACTGTCTGCCAACCAATGTGGAATGCAGCCGCTACCATCTGCAGCGGATCCTGGTGTCAGATACTTTCAACAAGTGGACCAGAATCACTCTGCCTCTCCCTCCTTACACCAGGTATGGATCCCTCCACATGGTGAGCCAGACATCATCAGATTTGTGTATCAGGTCTTAGTTTAAGTGGGATCCATGGTTACGCAGTCATGGAATGATTAAGCCTATCTTCTTGAGAAACATGGAAGCTCGTTTTTGTGGCGACGTTATTCTGTGTTGTCTCAAAATCCAGGCCTTTACTTATTTCTAACTTTAATATTTTTAAAGAATAAGCTATTTCAGAAAACAAAGGCTACATCATCCAGCTTCTCTAACTTAATTCAGAAATGTTGCTGGGATCTAGCTCAGTGGTACAAGTGTGTGCCTGGCAAGCACAAGGTCCTGAGTTCAATTCCTGGTACCAAAGACAAAACAAAACAAAAAGAAAGGTCCAGAATAAATCACATAAAATAGGCCCATTGGATACAAAATAGATTTAAGTCAGTTTTCTGCCAGTTATACTGCTGTAAATATAGTAGTGAGCGGTGCTATGTAGTTGAATGTAGCAAATGTGTATTAACACAAGCACCTGTTTCTGAAATGTTATTTTGAGCAATATCTTGAGAATTATCAACTGGAGCGTTCTCATCTAAGCAAAGCAATTGCAAGTGATTCAGTCTTTGTGCCCATGGGAAATGATCCTGGCTTAGGAATGTTGTCCAGTAGCTGGGCATGGTGGTGTACACCTGTGATCCCAGCGCTCAGGAGGCTGAGGCAGGAGGATTGCTGCAAGTTTGAGGCCAGCCTGAGCTACATCATGAGTTCAAGGACTGCCTGAACTGCATCACAAGACCCCGTATCAAAAAAAACCAAATACATAAATAAAAAGAATGTTGTCTGGTAAATGAACTGAATCTGAATTATCTGCACATTTACACTCCCATTTGAGGGAAGCAGGGATTTTCTTCGCCTCATGGAGTGGTGTTGTATGACTGTCCATCTCACCCAGTGCACAAATGATAGAAAAGCTCTGAAATCTTGAGAGAAACTCCTGCTCCCTCCGAGGAAATGGGATCAGTTGCTCCCATGAAAAAAGAAGCCAGGAGACCAACACCGCATGTGGAACAAGAGGTACTGTGGTTCGGGCTCATTACCGTTCTGCAGCCTCCCCACAGACGAAGAATGAATAAATCCTCCTAGCAAATGACCATAAAAGTCGACCATTCATCTAGGACATAACTTTTCTTGGGATGATCATAAATGGGCTGGTTCCGGTTACTAACAGCCTAGGGCTGCTTTACAAGTGCTGGCTCAGAGGTATCAGACTGCATTAACTGTCAGCAGAGTTGCCAAGTTTAAATGAGATACGTGAGATTTTGTTGCTCGTTAAAGGTATTGCCATGCATGAATTATTAAGGCGATCTTAATAAGTAAAATAGAAAAAACTCCATTAAGGCAGCAGTCTTTTTAAGTCTTTATGAATTCTATGAATTATTACCCAGCTACTTGGCAGCGTTTTGCAAATAAGCGACATTCTAAGATTTACTCCAGCTAGTCATGATACCCTTGAGTCTTGTACTCAAGAAAAGTAATTATTTCTCATCTTTAATCTATCTTTTAATTGTCTCTTCAACATACCCACAAGAATTTTGACCCCTTCAAGTGATATTTGAAAAAATCTGATGAGCATCCATTTCCTCTTAGCATCTCCTATTACCATATTGAAAATAAGAAGTTTGTTTGCTATATTACCCTCAAGGCTCCTCTGGTACAGTAGTCTTAAAGGTGACACTGCCTGATAACAAAGCCCTTTGGGTAACTCAGAAAGAAATGTGCATGGGAGGAGCCCCAGCCAGCCCGCTTCTTGTCATGCTCACCATGTGCCAGAGATCATTACAACAGCACACCAGGCCCAGAGCACTTTGCCTCAGCCACAGGCTAACTCGTCTGTGCCCTGCCTCCCCAAACCAGCTCCCTGTTTAACAGGGCACCTCCTTGTGTTCAGGTAAGTTTACTGCTTCCATGTCTTGCAATGCTCACATTTATGTGGACAGGCCACCACTGAGGATTTCAGGTTGTATCTCTTTGCTATAAACAAACGGGGCTGACAACTTCAAGATGCGTGCGAAGCAAGGGTGAGGAGTGACCATAGTCATGTGACGGGGACAGCTCTGTCCACTCATTCCGGCATTGCTGACACAGTAGTTGGTGAGAGTTAGTAAACTGAAGTTGGTTGCCCACATATTGGCATCAGACTACTCACCAAAATGAAATGGCAGAAGTCATCAGGGGCCACTGTGCGTTCGTGTAGTCGCTCATGAAACAAACAGGCTTGAACTGATGATGGACTAGGCCTAGGTGGAGGCTGAATTTATCCCCGCCTCCGGGAGCTTTTAGCTCAGTGAGAGATGGAGTAATCGCCGCAGTTAGTATAAAATTCAGTTGCGACAGCTATGGAGAACAAGTACATGGTACTCTAAGATTGGATGCCACCATAAGGACACTTGACGTGGGGAATGCTTCCTGAGCAAAGAGTAATTTAGGTAAGATGGGCACAGTGAACAACAGTTAACAAGGTAAAGACTACAGGAGTGTTCCAGCTAAGGACAATGACCCATAGTGAGAGGGAGTAGGCATGTCTGAGATACTGAACCTACGGGTCAGACAGGGAGAGGGAGAGAGGAACGAGGTGTGGGATGGTGAGAGGCCATGATGAGAAGGCCAGGTTAAAGATCTGAGGATGACTTCCAGGGTCAGGAACACTAAAAAACCTATTAAAGTGTTCAGAAGTAGGGATGCAGCCAGGTGTGGTGGCGCACCCTGTAAGCCCAGCAATGGGGAGGCTGAGGCAGGAGAATCATTGTGAATTTGAGACCAGCGTGGGCTATAAAGTAAGCTCAAAGCCAGCTTGAACTGCACAGTGAGACTCTGTCTCAAAAAGACAAAAAAAAAAGTAGTGATACATGAGATTTGCACTCAGAAAAGGGTATTCTAACTGGAGAATAAATCAGAAGCAATAAAAGATAATAAAGAAGCTGCTGAAATGGTAGAAACACTCGTAGTTGTAACCAAGGTGCTGACAGTGAACATGAAGGGAAGTGGAGAGATTCAGGGGACACGGAGGCAACAGAAGTGACTGGACTGGGCTTGGTGGCACCTGGCGATGGAGGCTGAGGGAAAGGGCATGCTGGACGCACCTCACTGACTCCTGAGGCACAAAGTCAAGTGGACGCCGGCGCGCCCCCTGGGGACGAAGAGTGGCACTACACACAAGATACCTTACCCTGTGCTCCCGGCGGCGTTGCTGCCTTAAAACCTAAGTAACTGGATCAGAAAAATTTGTGATCTTTATTGCTTGGTGAAGTTACATTTTCCTAGAAAAAATAAGATCTGAAAAAGCACTGTAGTGTAGAAAAGGCTCTGCCTTGTCAGCCCTGTGAGCTTTGCAGCAACTATTTTCCCGTTTCTGAGGTTCAATTTCCTCGCCTGATGAAGGTCCCTTTTACCATGGAGAAATCTAATAATTGTGCATGGAAATGATTATGCATTGCAAAGACTGATAGAAATACGAATGATTTTTAACACTGAGCTGACCTCATAATCACACCTGTTAACCACAGCGCACGTTTGCGATCGGACTTTACCTGTAGAATCTTCCTAAGTCCAGCCTTGCTGGGCAAGCATGAGTCCCTGGTGATGGAGTGGCACTGTCTAACTCCTTGTCCTGGATGTGGTCACCACCTGTTGAGGAAAACGAGAAGTAAACCTGAGAAACAACGTAAAAATCAGCCGTGCTCCATGTAAGTTAGAGCCGCAGCAGGGTGTAGACTAAATGCGCTGCAGATGTTAAGAATGGCAGACAGTGTTGAATGCGAGAGTGAGAGAGCATCTCCGGGAATGGGTGCGCCCTGGACTTGCAACATGGCTAGAAATTAAGTGGACAGGGAAGAGCATTTAGAATGCTCTTCTAAATCCGGGAACCAGGTAGAGGAAACAGAGATCTGTGGACACGATCCTGGGAGAAGCATGGGCGTGGCAGAGACCTCACATCTGGAACCCTGTTGGTTGGTACAGTTGGCTTAATTTACAGCGAATGTAAAAGCAAGACAAAGGAGTTTAGACTTACAGGAAAACTGAACTGTGGAATGTTTTAAGCTCAAAACATTCTTCCAAGAGAAGAAGTTGCTAGACTCGAGAAGGTGGTGCTGAAGGGGCTACCATGAGGACCTGTAGACGAAGTAAGAGCCGTTACCCTGGGCTGCAGCCAGCGTGGCAGGGCTGAGACGCTGACTGCCAGAAGATTTCAGAGAAAAAACGGATAAAACTCTTACCACTAACTTCTCCTCCGTCACGCACATCAAAGATACCTCGAAGTGCATGAAGCCTGGCAGACGTGTGAGAAGTGGAATTAGAACCAAAGTGGAGTGCAGGAGGGCCAGTACAGCAAATTCAGCCGAACGATGCCAAATGAGTGTGATCGCTGGAAGTATATATGGAAATACCCACTTGCTAGAGAAATGGAGATCAGAGCCCAAGGGAAAGTAATAAGCTCTGGAGGCCTGAGGACAGAGGTGCGAGACATCGCTGTCAAACTGTCCTTGTTCTCTGTAAGGGAACCGTGAAAAAGGAGAGCGAGGACTCCCAGAGGTAAAAACAGAGTGAGCAGAAATAGCTAATAAGGAAACGAGGAGATGCGCTCAGAGAGACAGAAGGATCAGAATAACACGGCACCCAGGAGCCAGACAGGAAGAGATTCTCCAGCAGGAGGAGGCGCCTACAGAGAAGAGTGAGTGAAGAAAACAGTGTCCTAACAAATGTACTGGATTTTTTTCAATTAGAAGATCATCGATGGCCTTGAAAGAACAGTCTGGGAAGCTGTTGGAAGCAAATGTGGTCTGTCAGAACCAGAATCCCTGCACTTAGCCGCTATTAGTGTTAAATCATTGCTGCTCCTCTGAGAGATAATTGTCCTAGGAGAAAAGGGAGTGGAAGAATGAGAAGAGTTCTTGAGAAACATGGGGAGGGGGAGATGGAAGGTATCAAAGTCAGCTTCACAGCCCTGAATCTGCCTCTGCCTCCTCTTCACTAACCCAGAACTAAAAATACCGGGTGGCTCAAGTGCCATGTGTTGTGAAATGCACCTGAGAACTAGGGTGGGTCAGCGGCAGGTCAGGTAACTAATCCGCTGAGAGAGGGGGGCGTGGCCCAGGGAAGGCTCAGATGCGACTTGGCTATTTTGAGTCACAGTTTGAAGTCGATCCATTCCTTCTCCTAGTCCTAATGACCTAGCTGATCCTCGTATTTAAAGATGAACTATGACACATTGGAAGCCACATGGTTTCCCCCACCGCCAAGATGCTACTTAACACTTGCAAGAACTTCCAAGGAAAGGCAGTAAGCATGAGAGAGGGCGAGACTGTAGGACTGGGATGCTGGGCTGGGAATATAAGAGGGTTTAGGGTTTTGCTGGTAAATAAACTTAGAAGGCGAGCATATTTTTCAATGATATTCCCATGTATGTAACTGCATGCAAAAGGACTTATTATAAGAAGTTGAAGAACTATGCTTAATATTCACTGGGTTCTTCAAATATCCAGGAGAGTTAACAGTATTTTTGAAAGGCTTTTTGCAGACATTCGCATTACTGAATATCGTGTTTAAAACTTTGCACCAAGATGAAGGACTATGGGACTTCTTATCTGTCACCCTCTTATGCATCATTTTGAGCCTCTGAGCATTGCTGCTATTATTTTATCAAATCTCTTATGATCTTTCAGGGCTACAGTACATAGGAAAATAATTTTGGCTGGGCTCTCTGTCAAAACAAGTCAGATCTATTTTCATCTCCTCTACAATAGAAAATAAAATGAATTCCAGACATTCTGCATTTCCTCCAAGCTTTATCATATATTGCTATTGCTGTCGAAGTGTTATCAGAGAATTGAGATTTAGCTGTACTCTGTGCATTGAGATACATGGACTGTTAAAATTGCCTTAACAGTTCAACATGCCATTCCCCGTGGAAACTATATTTTATAAATTATGGGAAATTTCTTGTATTGGATGACTGGTCTGATGTATTTGATGCTTTCAGTGGGCTTACTTGGAATACCACAGTTTTAGCACTCAGGAGGCCGAGGCAGGAGGATCATTGTGAGTTCGAGGCCAGCCTGGGCTACAAAGTGAGCTCAAAGCCAGCCTGCACTGCATAGCGAGACCCTGTCTCAAAAAGACAAAAACAACATAGTTTTTACTATAACCATAATAGATAACTGATAGCAACTGAAAATTATTGCTCATTATAACTATCAGCAAAAATAACATTTTAGATGAAAATGATAGCCATTCCCTTTCATTTGTAACCCTCAAAAATTGTAGTGCAATTTTAAAGGAACTATAGATTATTTTTGGTTCAGATTTTTCTATCTAAAATCCAGATATACAAAATTAAAGAGAACAGTTTACCAAGGCCCCACGTACTTAACACCTGGCTCTGACACTTACCGACCATGAGCAACAGTTTCACAAATAGCTCCTGGAATTCCTCCCTCCCATATTATTCTGAAGCAAACCCTAGCTATCACAGCATTCACCTATAAGTATTTTTTGTGTGTATCACTAGATGAGAGAACTTCATGCACAACATATCTGCAATACTATTATCATGCGTAAGAGTGGTTAATATCTTTCTCAATACTTACTCAATATCCAGTATTCAAATTTCCCTATCTCACAAAATGTATCATAGGTTTTTTTTTTTCAAGTCAGGATATAAATTGGAGTAACTGATTGAAATGTCTTAAATCTCCTCCTCTTGTCCCTGGGGCCCTCTACCTCCCTTTTGTAGATTGGGACTAAGACAACAAAGAGGTTATTTGATTTTCCCTCTGTCACAGTTAGTGGTTAGATGGGATTATTTGTTCTCTGCCAAGAGAAAAGAAAGGTCATTTCGGGTGGCTCATGGAAATCCTTCTTTCACTAACTCTGATATTTTTAGAGGTTTGATAGTTTTGAAAGATTTTCTTAATGGAAATAGAAAGTATAATGAACCAAGAGATTCTTATCTCATCTCAGCTTCTTCATAAACCAGTGTGTGACTTAGGTCACTGGGCCTCATCTTCTCTGCTAAAGTGTGAGCGTTGGGATAGATTTTCTAGACCTAGGTGTTTTGTGCACCTCTTAGAGACTAAGGAAATGTCAGGGAAGACCTGAAAAGGTTGAAGACCTATGTACATAGGTATTGTCTTAATTATTTTCTTGTGGCTGAGACAAAATACCTGACACCCACAAGTGAAAGGAGGTCTGTTTTAGCTCATACTTTGTACAGGTTTCAGTCTATTGTCAGCTGGCTTCAAGGCAAGGTGGCCTGGCAGAGGAGAAACAGTCCACGGCTGGGCAGGCAGGAAGCAGTGAAGCCACAGCAGCAAGGAGCAAGTAATGTCCCTTTCCATGCCGTCCAGGCTGCCAGCCGTTTGGGTGATGCCACCCGCACCCAGGGTGGACCTTCCCACTATCCATGCCCAGCACCATGCTAAACCAATCAGTGCACCGATTTAGTACCACACACCCTTAATCCTAGTATCACACACCCTAGATCCAGCCAGCTCCAAAAAGCCCCACCTGTGAGTGCAGGAGGCTTTGGGGAGACGTAGATACAAGCCATACTGAGGGGTTTGAGGATGAAGGGCAGGAGTAGGAAGAGAAGGAGGGGGGAGTGGGAGGAAGAGGGTTCATGGTAGATAGAATCCTCCTGAAATAAAGAGCAGAAACAAAGACTCTGTGAGATTCCAGACTCTCACAGTCTATTAAGAGTTGTGGAGAAAAGTGACCAGGGAGACCAGTGATGGAACCACGCTGTTGGCAGTAACATTCTAACTTTCTAGAGATGGTCATTTATTAAGCAACATTTATGTAGCACTTGCTGTGTGCTGTGCATGGGGAGGAAATAGTGCAACTGCAGAAAAGAAGCAAAGGGAGAGATTTCAAGGATCTGTAAAAATGACAGATCTGCTGTGGGCCGTGTTTCTTCCACCTCCGGAAGCAGCAGCTGGTGGCAGCCATCATTACAAGGAGGCTTCGGGATAAACGATGACACCTGCCGAGGGATAGACCCAGACGTTCAGAGATCTTGGTGAACATGAGCCAATTAATTTTCACAACACCCTTGTGAGCCAGGCAGTAGCATCTTCCTGGTTCTCCAGAGGAAGCGATGTCAGCACATGCACGTAAATGATTTGGCCCCTTCACATGGTGAGGGGTAAGAAATCTTATGCACAGGCTCAGAGGTTTGATTCAACTTTCAGACTCTTGTTTTTAGCTTATATTCTAGTTCTTCTCCTTAATGAAAGGGTTTCCTCTCCTTATAAAACAATATTAGATAACATATATATGCTTTGTTTTGTGGACCTGTAATTACCATGTACAATTATTCCTTCAGAGTATGAAATAAACACATTGAAGACAGGGCCTTACACATCACATCATCCAGTGTAACTTCTTCATTGTGTACACTAAGTTACTCACCAGGGACCTAGAAGTCTCTGGTGGCAGAGTACAAATTAGAGTCCTTACTTGCATGGCCAACTCTGGTTCCAGCACATTCTTCCCTTGGCCTCCTACTGTATCCTTTTCTGTGAAGCTCCAGAGAGTTACACAGACTGAAAATGCAGGGTTGGAAATCTCCAAAAAGGCTGTCAACCTCAACAATGCCTCTGGCTCATAAATCTGCACTCTATGTGGTGGTTGCCCGGACTGTGATCAAACAGAACTGGGGATCGGAAAGCCACCACCTGCTGGACAGCCCTGGCCTCCTTTCCACCCTGCAGTGGCCTCAGGTCACCACCAACCCCGCCCGGGACAAAGCTCAACATCTATTTCTTTCAACTTAATTGTCTTCCAGTAAATGCTTATAAAATTGCATCTATAAAATGACATAAACTACATAAAAATATGTGCATCAAATTCAAAGAGATGAGCACCTTGGTGTAACGTGTGTGTGATCTTAGAGGAACAGGGAAAGTTTATTACTTGCTTACTGTTTACAAGCATTGAGAATACAAAACAGTACTCCCTAGTAGAATACAGAGATATTCCCTAAAGAAATGCAAGGACATCTGATCCCATTCTGAGCCTTACAGGGAAAAAGAAATGCAGAACATACAAACGCTGGCTAGGTATCAGAATGCAAGAAAGTCTGTGCTGTGAAAACAAGGTGTTTGGTTATGTTGCCTACAAGATGCTGCTCCGTGTAAACAGAAGTAGCTGTTCATAAATTCAGGCATTAAAAACAGTGAAGCCACCAAGCTGCACAGCCTGGGGAGCAGTGGAGACCTTCACAGCACTGCGTCCTGGGAGAACGGCAGCACCCGAGTGGATGCCAGTTCCGCAGCCCCCGGAGCACTGCTCTGTGCTAGGTGCTGTACAACAACTGTGCAGTGCTGAACAAAAAGGAGCCCACCCTGGCTCCCTTACAACTTAGTATAAATGCAGTAGGAAGCGATCGGAGAAAAATTTAGACAGAGACGGCTCTGCTGGGGGAACACAGGGGAGCTGAGTTATAAGGACAGTTCATTTTGTGCCTGGATGCTAGGCAGACACACAACAGTCTGAACCATTAATTCTCCAGAATGAACATTTCAATGTCAGGTTCTTTCCTATTTTCTAAACTTGCCATAGATGTTTGCAGTTAGAAAATACAGATCCTTGCTGCTGTTTGGTCTTTTTGTCCTGTGTAAAGCACGTATTCTTCAGTCAAAGATTAAGTAAAAGACATATATGGGTGGGTGTCACACATGATGTCCCCTCTCAGGTTTTCCGTGTTCCCTTTGCTGAGTTTCATGTTGCATTTTACTGCCATCTAGCGCCTCTGAAAGTACATGTTAATTTGTGACACTCCCCCAAACTGCGTATTCCTGCTTCCCGAATGGCAAACCTCTCTGTTGATTTTACTTGGATCGCTTTTAAATCAATATAAAATAAGTCTGGTTGTCCTTATTTTCCTGTCTTCTCTGTACAATCAAAGTGGGCTTCATTGACCCCTCTGTTTTATACTGACCCCATCTCTAAGGCTTTTACTCCCTGAGAACACTCTTCAGGACTGCTGCATGGGAGCACAAAGTTCTGGCCTACAGGAGCAAGGAGAGGCTGAGATTCAGCCCAGATTCTGTTCCAAACAGCCGGGCGTGATGGCGCACATCTGTAATCCCAGCACTCGGGAAGCTGAGGCAGGAGGATTGTTCCAAGTTTGAGACCAACCTGGGCTACAACGTCAGCTCAAGGCCAGCCTAAACTGCATAGCAGCACTCTGTCTCAAAAACAAAATTTTTTTTAAATAATTGAAAGTTCTGTTCCAAAGTGGAATGCAAAGAGGTCACAGCTCCTCAGAGACAGGTTTTCCTTCTAGGATTAACTGAACAAGTTAGCAGCACCCCTGGTGTACTCCACGGTAGTTCCCACACAAAACACAGTGTCCCATTGTTCCTCTGAGGCTTCTAGTTTTAGGATTCATTTTAGAATCCGAAGTATTCTATTCTTGCAAGGCTCCGAAAGATCACAGTGGCTAGATACATGGTGAACCTGTTACAGTTCACTTGGTTTGGTCTTTTTAACCAAAATTTGCCTAGGACAGTGGTGGCAAACCTATGTGCCACGGCCAGCACATCGTTACCACGGAACGCTCTGAAAGGTTTGCCATCGCTGGCCTAGGATATTGCAGTCACGGCGGTTCTTTCCGTTGGCAGTGGAATGGATGTGCTTTTGTGTTACTCTTCTTAGTGCAGTGGCTCAAGCGTGCGAGATCCACTCTCTTTCGCGTCGCATCTGTCATGTAACCCTCTCTTCCAAGGTCCCAGGCCACTCGTTTCCGTTGGCACCAACCCGCTCCTTTTGACAAGCAGCAGACCTGGGCGATAGATAACGTCTACATCGGGGACAGCTGTGTAGACCTGTGCAGCGGCCATGGCAGGTGCAGCCAGGGAAACTGCGTGTAAGTAGATTGTTTCCTTCCCTTTGTCCGAAGCTCCTGCTTCACAGTCCGTCTAGGAGGTTTGTCTGAACCTGGTTTTTGAATCACTCCCAAGCTGCCTTAAGTTACACGTTCTGCCTGAATTACGGTTTTGAGCCAACTGCGGAGAGGGCGGAGAGCTATGTCGTCATTCTTACTTAGAGACTAGGACCTGAACAGCAGCTACCATGTCGGGAGAAGGCTGAGGCATAAGTGACTACACTTTATTTCCTTCTGTGTTTCTGTGATACACGTGAGCCTTGAAAAAAGACATTGGAAGAGGTTCAGGAGTTCAGTGTGGTCTGGACAAAATTAATACATCATAAATATTTTTCTCACTCAGCTCTGAATATATGTAACGATGTGCTTCTGCCATGGTTTAGTTGATATTCCCACGGTGTTTGCATTAACAAAGTATATACGTGTCTGGACAACTTACCAGGCATTTTTGATGGAAACACCTGGTGTATTACTCTCACAGAGCCTTCGCACCTTGAGAAGAATCTAAATGAGTATGTGTGAGAACATGTGTGCATGGATGCGTGCACAAGCACACGTGTGTACACATGCACTGTAGGCTTTTGTGTTTTGTTTTCAGAGAGTGTGCTATTTGATGGGGGTAATACGACAGAAGAGGCTGTTTGAAAATTCCAAGTCCCTTCTCTCCCGATCTCCAGGACCCTAGGAGGCCTTTCCTTTGATTAGTGACTGCAGCCCACATCCATCGTGGCCCTAGAGACCCTAGAGCCTCCCAGTCCAGGTTCATTCACATCCCCTTCCATCCTGACCAGGGCAGTTAGTCTTTTGGTCAGAGACAACAATTACCATCCAAAGCATCTTCTGCTATTTGGAACATGTCCTTTTGTATTTCAGGCTGACCCAAAGCCTCTGGTTTTTTTGTTGATGTTGTTGTTTGGCTTTCTTGTCTTTTTGAGAGAGGGTGTCATTATGCAGTTCGGAGTGGCCTTGAACTCAGTTACATAGCCCTGGCTGGCCTCAAACTCGCAATAATTCTCCTGCTTCAGGTTCCCGAGTGCTGGGATTACAGGTGTGCACCACCACACCCGGTTCTAAAAACCTCTGTTAAAAAGACGAGCTTCATCAATTGTGAGGACACAGTAGTTTAGCTCAGTAGCTACGGTTGTTTGTCAGCCATCCAGACCTGTGTCCTAGAGGGACTAAGCTGCAGTAAATTTTTTAAAGTTGCGTCTTTCGCTCTACCTGTAACTCCCAAGTCCAAGCTTTAGGAAGAGCTAGAGGTAGTTGGTTCAAAGCTTATTTTTTTTTCCTAAAGCACCGTTAAGGAGAGGAGGTGAGTTCCAGCAATGCAATGCAAGTCAGTAAGCTTTTGCCATCCTGGACTAGGAGAAAGAGTTGGCTGCAGGAATAGAGAACACCTTGCAGGGCTTTGTTTGATGTTGGTTTTGCCTTTCTCTTTCTCCACACCCAGCTGTGATGAGCAGTGGGGCGGCCTGTACTGTGATGAACCTGAGACCTCCCTTCCAACCCAACTCAAAGACAACTTCAATCGCGCTCCTTCCAACCAGAACTGGCTGACCGTCAACGGGGGAAAATTGAGTACTGTGTGTGGAGCGGTGGCCTCGGGGCTGGCTCTGCATTTCAGCGGGGTAAGGGCTGGGCTGCTGGTTATTCATTTCCACATCCCCTAAGTTTCTCCCTAACTGTTGGTGTCCTCCAAAGTTTAATGGGCAAACAAGATACAGAGTTAGTCACTTGAAATTCTCAGCCCTGGTCTGAACTTGCAACCTTCCACAAATCAGAAAATACTGCCTATATCCCATGGTTTCCCCACCACAGACTGGCTGAGACACTTTACCTCTGCAGGCTAATGTGAGCATAGGGGATATTTCAGAACTCACTTTGAAAGCACATATATGGATTTGCACCCAGGAAGACAGCACACTTACCCGATGTGTGAGGCTTCCATCTGGAGGACCCTCTCATTGAAAACTCTTGAACTTCCAAGAGATTTGAGATGCAAGGAGCCAGAAATCTGGAAAATGAGTTTCAGTGATTCCTGAGTTTATCCACAGCAATTAATCCTTTCCAAATTTTCAAGAAGGAACAGTTGTTGGTCATTATTAGACATTTGTATTTACAACATATTACTTTGTGAATGGCAGCCTTGATGTTGGGACATTTCTTTGAGAAAATCTATAGTTGTTCCAGTTTCCTGCCAAAGATGACTGTGCCTAAAAACAGGATTTCACCAATACCATGACTAGATAGGCAAATTAATTTTTAAATGATAACAAATTCGCGATCAACTCACTTTCCTACCATGCCCTATGTTGGAGTTCCCACTGGTACTGACAAAGTGACTACTTCTACTCAGGGTTTTAGCCCAAGGGTAGCAAGCAGGTATCCAGTATAGATTTTCCTGATCATCAGGGCTTACAATGCCGTGCCTAAGATATTCTTTCTAGCTTAGGTGGAACTGTAAGTGGCCAAGATTTCCAGCATGTGTTTAACTACAAAACACTTATTATCAGTATTGAATTAATATAGATGGCATTAAACCCTGCTAAAAATGGTGTGAATAAAAAAGAGTGCAACTAGCTCCAGTTATAAATAAATTATATGAAATTTTTAGATGTAGTCATTTTAAAAGATATTTAAATAGTCATCTTGATACGCTATTTCCTTAATAACTGGTGCTATCCTTTTACAAATCAAATAAATGACAATAATCTAGAATAATAGAAACACAAGATAGTTATTTTAATTCCATCCTTCGTCTTGCTTTTAATATGCATATATTAAATATACATACAGAAAATCTCCTTCAACTGTGAGACTCCCTGAAAGTAAGACTTAAATACTGAAATTTCAAAGTTCAGCAAACATTCACTGAGTTCCTACCATGTCCTGAGCACCATGCTGAGAGCTAGCATAGGACGAGAGCTAGGAAAGTCAATGCTATGATAGCGCCCAATTGTGTTACAAAAGAAATATTACAAGGATGGAAACCGGAGAAAGTCTGTAGTCTGCAGTCATGATTCCTCATCACTGCTTTTGTTTTCCCTCTGTTTCTTTTCCTTAGGGCTGTAGTCGATTATTAGTCACTGTGGATCTGAACCTCACTAATGCCGAGTTCATCCAGTTTTACTTCATGTATGGATGCCTGATTGCGCCCAACAACCGTAACCAAGGGGTTCTCTTGGAATATTCTGTCAATGGAGGCATCACCTGGAACTTGCTCATGGAAATTTTCTATGACCAGTACAGTAAACCTGGGTTTGTATTCTGTTTTATCCCTAATAACTAGGCTGTTGTGGAAAAATGCATGGTGAAGGTACCAGCTGTCAGTCTCAGGAGACTGGTGGGGACTTCTAAGTCACTAGTAGAAGATGCCTCTCATGCTGACAAGAAGGAATATTTCTGGTTTGGAGAAGCAGCTAGTTTGTATTTTTATTTTAAGGACAATTAGTTTTCACATCTCAGTATAAAATGAAATATGCTACCACAGTGCCAAGAGCAACTGAGCCCAGAATAAACCCTATAGGAGTTAATGAGTATATAATCACTAATTTCCACACTGGGAGAACATGGAGATAGAAAACAAATATTTATTTACATACTATCACCCAGCTTTGGAGAACTATTAACCAGAGAACAAGGAGACACAATAAGACATAAATTCCTCAAGAAGCCTAGATTCCTTTTTAAAACCTTGATGAGTCATTTAAAAATATATGTATATTCTGGGAGGGCCACAAGTAATCAGTGGGACCAATTAAGGAGCATCAAAGAGGTTATTAAAGAGGAAAGGAACATACTCATTACGTGGGAAGAGAGGGAAAAGGAAGAGGATGAGAGAGAAAGAAAGGGAAGTAGAAGCAGAAGGAAGAGAGAGAGGCACAGCTCGAGCAGGAAGCACAGGGGCCCTTCGTGCCTGGCAAGGCGGGCGCAAGCTAAAGGTGGAGTCAGGTAAAAGGAATCTCAGAAACGGTAAGTTCAATTCAATAAGTCAGTTAAGAGTTGCATGAGCTGTTAATGACAGAAATCTCCAAGCAAGTTTTACTCTCCCTTACGTAAATGAGATCCCTTAAAAAAAAAAAAGTAGCCCGGAGCCACTACGAAGGTCCCCAAGCATCAGAATTGATTCCTCCGGACTTCTTGTTCTCGACAGGTGACTTTCATCTCCTGGCCCAAAAGAGCCACTGGCCCCCCCACACATCTACAGTAGGAAGGGGGAGCAGCCAAGGGGCCACGCCGACCTCTGCAGGCCCCTTCCCAGCAGTCACACACACTTCCATGCTCACTCCTAGAATTTAGCGCACAGCCACACTTCAGCCCAGGGAAGGCTGGACTTGTTTTTATTCAGAGCAGCCAGTCACCTCTGTAAAGAGATAAGGTCCTATTATGAAGGAAGAAAGTCAGCGTGGTAATTCAAGACATACCAGCAACCTGCTACAAGCAGCATTTTAACTTGCACTCACGTTGAAGTTGAAAATTTCAGTTAAGGAATCCAGCAAGAAGCTAAGTGCTACACAATGTAATAGTGTAGAAAAACACTCACTTAGTAATAGGAGAGAGTACGCCAGCCAAGTAAGTGGTTTCATTGGTCTTTATAGGGGGATTTATAAGGACTGTCAAGTATGAACCACTAAGCTGCGTTGCAGAAGGAGAGAAGGGAGTTACGTTTCTGCAGGGTAAAAGCACACCTGTTTAATGTGCTTTGTTTCTCCGAAGGAGACACAAGTGGACTAAAATGGAAACAGTGCTCATCATCTATTTAAATTTGCAAGCAGCCTTTGATCACTTTCCACTCCAAAGATTTTTGAAATGTGGTTTAGGATTTATAGTTGTAAGAAAATTAATAAGATACAAATTCCTAGAATTCTAATTCCTTAGAAGTAAGAAAGAAAAATAAAGATTGCCAGGTGTGGTGGCGCATGCCTGGAATCCCAGCACTTGGGAGGCTGAGGCAGGAGGATTGCTGTGAGTTCAAGGCCAGCCTTGAAACGCTGTGGAGCAAGGGGGATGTGATAACCTTCCAAACTGAGAGGCCTGAGGCAGTGAGCTTCAGAGAGGACCCAACCTGAAGTCTGATGGTCTCCCGGCTGCCAGTAACAACACGAGGGAGGATCCAGGACTTGTGGACTACATACCCCTTCCCTGACACTGACAATCACAAGGCTGTCACAGCCCCAAGCACGCACAGAACGATGGAATGATTCACCAGCGTCTTTAAAGTCCACGTGTTAGGAACCCAGTTAAAAGTTTCTAGCTTAGAATGGGTCTTTGTTGGTCCCCATCTGACATACAGCTTAATCTTCTGGGCCCTGTGACCTCAAGGAAAACATGAGAGAGAGGAGACGAAGGGAAAATGGAATCAGTGATGAGATACCACGCCAGTAAAATTAATGAAACCTCTTAAATGTGAAAGGTACCGGTTCAAGTGTTGGTCAGGGAAGTCTGTCCAGGAGCACCAAGATGCAGCACTCCGTGTTAAGGAAAGGTAGACTAGCAGAGATAAAAAGATGACCCCTTGCCGGGTGTGGTGGCACATCCCTGCGATCCCAGTACTTGGGAGGCTGAGGCAGGAGGGTCATTATGAATCCAAGGTCAGCCTGGGGCTGCATAGTGAGTTCAAGGCCAGCCTGAACTACACAAGAAGACCCTATCTCAAAAAAAATTGTTTTATTTTAAAAAAGGTGACACTGTACACAGAAGTTAGTAAACCTAAGGAAACTATCCTCCCCAACAGAGAGAAGTTGTAAATATAAGTTCAAACCAGTTTGGTATGTTCCTGGGTTGTGATGCATAGTTTTGATTAAGGGGTATCTTCAACCCTATTTCTAGCTCATAAAAGGTCCATGTTGGAGCAGGGAGATGCATGTTTATCTGTGTCTTTGGTGACCAAGTCCGGGAGCACATGCTGGGCCTGGGAGCACATTTCTCACTCAGCATATTAAAGTACAGTGTTTTCAGTAAAGCGTATTAAAAATAATGTCTGTACCATAGACAACTGAGAGTGTGACTGGCACCTCAGGCCGACTGCCCCCAGCTCCTGCCCGTATAGCAGTCGTGTCCAGGCCAGTTGCTGTACACTTTAGCAGGAGTGGGGAGGATTTGAGCGAAACCAGGAGCCAAAAGAGAGAAGCAGAGGAAACCACAGCGGGGTGACAGGAAGGAGGTCAGTGTGGCTCTTGTCTCCCCGAGTGCTCTCCGCAGACAGTTGGAGGAAGCAGGGGGCTCCCAGAGGCTGGCGATTGCTCTCTTGCTGTTTCCCAATTCGGTGACTTTGCTCATCATGGCATTTAAAGATTCTTTCACCTAACGTCCTCGCCTCCCCTTCCATGGGCCATGCATCCTATCTTGGGTTGCCGGTCACAGAAAAGAGCCACCACCATCACTTTCTTACAGGTTCGTGAATATCCTCCTGCCTCCTGATGCTAAAGAGGTTGCCACTCGCTTCCGCTGGTGGCAGCCCAGACATGACGGCCTGGACCAGAATGACTGGGCCATCGACAATGTCCTCATCTCAGGCTCTGCTGACCAGAGGACTGTCATGCTGGACACGTTCAGCAGCGCACCGGTGCCCCAACATGAGCGCTCACCCGCTGACGCTGGGCCTGTCGGGAGGATCGCTTTTGACGTGTTCATGGAAGACAAGACCGCAGGTGAGCAGGTCATGAGGCGCCATAAGAATGCAGTGCAGATGCAGGCCTCTGGATGTGGTCTTCTGCAAATGGAGAAATGCAGACCTTTCCCAGTGCTCCAGGGATGCAGGGAAGCAAAGTGGGTATCACCCTGAGCTCCCATCGAGCCTCCTGACAGTGGTTGACATTGGAATTAAATTGTTTCTTTCATTCAAGCCAGCTAGTGTGTTTTGTAACTTTATTAACAGAATAATTATGTTTTCTTAGAATATTTTTATGTTATGCTTCATGTTTCCGACTTTGGGTAGGAAGCCAACATTTCCTGATCACTTGTTTTAATATCCAATGAAATGCCTCATTTTCTCTGTGCTGTGTTCCAGGTTGTGTGCCAGTTCTGCTTGTCCTTGGTCTTGTTCTCTTTATCCTCGGCATAGTTCAGTAGTGCTGACAAAGTGGGAAGGACCTCTACATACCTGTCTCATTTTTAATGTACTGTTTTCCTTTCACGATACTCTTCCAGTAACTCTTTTTAAGCAGAGTCTTACATTAAGTGTACATCTTTGCATGCCACGTGCTTTGCTCACACTACAGACAGCGTGGTGTCTTACTTGTGAATTTCAAATTAACACTGTGAGTGGATCCAAGTGGTAACAGTGGGTATTACACCCCCGAAGCTATATAGACACGGGGACCACGTGTCCCAGCCAGTGCAACACTAACATCCAGCGTCTCACAGAATCAAAAAAAGACAACCTGGGTAATTTTATAAGAAAAAGATTGATAACCTTCCAGGGCCAGGGACACAGCTCAGCGGCACAGCACCTGCCTGGCAAGTATGAGGTCCTGAGTTCGAATCCCAGTGCACAAAAAAAAAGGAAAACAAAGAACCTTCCAGGGGAATGCAGGGGGGGAGCTTGAAATTTGAGAATTTTTAACAATTTAGAATACTCAGTTATTAATGTTGTAATGTAAAAGTAATACATGTTCAAATGTGAAATTGAGATAATTAGGAAATCGTGAAGAAGAAAGTAAGAGTCACCCAGGTGATAATCCTTATCAATATTTTAGTATATTTCTCATCTTTTTCTATGCTTTCATATACATATTTTTAAGAAAATTATCTTAAACTTTATATATTTTATAGACTTCTTATCATGTAGAGTTGAATCCTGAGTTTTGCCCATATCCTCAAGTATTTTTTTTTTTTATTTTAGAAACATAAAAGTACAAAAACATATTGACAAACAGACACCAATTATCATAGAAAATAGTACAAT